>AWWV01014567.1:0-43251 GCA_001974805.1 Corchorus capsularis | reverse complement strand
GGTATACATGCGAGAAGAGCAAACAGAGCACTCGTGCTTAGGGAAAAGGGAATTTGTTGTTGGCTACATCAAGTGCGAAAGATGAGATTTATTCTCACCCTCAAAAGTTGATGAAGCCATTAAGAAACAGGAACAAACATGTTAGTAAATGGCATCAAGTATCAAACAAAACAGAGGGGAAGCCTTTTGACTACATGATACAGCATTTCAAAATCATATCCCAAGCAAACACCCCATTTCAGGGAAATGCAATGCAAATTTTGCAAGAAAATATAGCAATGGCAACAGAGCACGAGGGCAGATTCAGACAAGGCAGACAAAGGCAATTCGGCATGAGACAGAATGCGAGATGACCAAAATACAAAGCATGGCCAATTCATAAGAGGCAGAAACAGTACATTTGTCAAATGGCCAAGACAAAACTGGAATGAAATACATTATATTCAGTATGTATGCAAGGACAGTGAAATGAGGAACTCAAACAAAGCCAGGGCAACACATGAAAGATTCTGTGCAGTAAGGAAAAGAATAAAAGAAGTTAGGCAGGGTATGTTTTGGGTCAATTCAGTAACAAGGCAACAACAGGACAGTGAAGATCAAAGCACAAACAGAGTTCTCGAAGGCAGAAACAATGAATAAAGAGTTGAAGCAAAGTTGCAGGACAATGGAGTTCAAGCAGTTGAATACAGGTGAAAAGTCATCAATGGACAGTACATATGGAACCTATTACGCTGTAAGGAATTGAGTAGGCACCCATACAAACATAGCACATATAGGTTCATTTCTCTACTTAACATTTTCCAAGCATTTTCATTCCATAATGACAAAAAAACAGAGCATATAGTTAGTCATGCCATCACCTCATTATTCTATCAATAAACTCACAATCATTTCATATAAAGGAAAAAACAGAACATGCATTTCAATTGCCTCGTTTTGTGGCACATGTTTTCATTGCATATTGCATTGATTACAGCAAACAAGCTGACATTCAACCGCCAATCCATATTGCAATACCACTTTCAGTTGTAATCAAAATTCATGGGCAAAAGCAATAAGTGAAATAAGGCAAAATGGGAAGCCGATTTACCTGGTTGTTCTAAAATCAAGCTGTGAGCCGTGAAGTCATGGCTTACTTGGCAGGTGAGGAGTGGCTCCCAAACGAGCCTCAAAATTGTCTTGATTAGCCACATCACTTGGCCACACCTCACCTGCAAGATCAAGACACGTGAGGAGCAAGTTGAAACTAAAATGAACCAAAAACTAACAAAATGGGGAAAGGCTTTACCGCGTGAAATCAGAGTCGGTTTTGCAAGCAGACAAAAACAAACATTCCAGCTCACTTCACACGTATATACTTGTACCTCCAGCATTCTTATCTGCAAGAACAGACAAAAATAAAGGAATTAAGGGGATTGGCAAAAATCTAAAAATTAGGAACCATTGGATAAAAATTGATCTGCGGCAGGGATCAAATTCCATCCTAGTATAAAAGCATCATTTTCTTCAATTGACAGGGGATTTTTGGGGGGAAAAGAAAAGGGGAACGGTAACTAGGGTTTTAGAAAAAAATTCTTGAGGTTTTTTGAAGAAGGGCAGTCGGTTTTGTAGCTTCGAAATTTAGGGTTTACGGCAAGATTCCATTCCAAAGGGTTAGAATGGAAGGAGATTGAAAAAAAGGGTACCTTTCTTAGTTTCCTTTGAGTCCGATATCCATGGAAGCCACCTCGTTTCCGTTCATCGTTTCTCCATTAGTTTAGAGGTATTTTGAGTCATTGAAAGCACAAGTGATATCGGTTTTAGGGTGTGATATAGTTGGGTTTTGATACTTGGGAAAGAAAGGTGCAATCTTTGGTCAATTTGAGGGAGCTCAAGCCGTCGATGGTGATTCTTCGGTAACAAGGGCGGCGCTGCGTTTTTGAAGGAGAAGGAAGATTTCGAAGAAGGAAGGAAAAGAGGGAAAAGGAAAAAGAGAAGGCTGTTAGGGTTTAGTTCCCAAAAAGTTTCGGCTTTTTCGTTAACTCTGTGAGCATCTTTTCAATTCTTTTCAATTTAGTTCCTGCTGCATGGTTTAAATTCTTTCTCCTCTCCGATTCAATCCTTGATGTGTGATGTTTGGGTTTGATTTCGCCTATTATTTGTGATTTGATGCCATTTAGCCCCTGCAGCTTAGAATTTAATGCCATTCACCCCTCACAGTTTAGTTTTTAAGTAAATCTGGTACAAAATTTAAGTTTTCAAGTAATTTGTATATAAAGATTGAATTTTTAAAGTGATTTGTAAATAAAAGTGGGATTTTAATTAGAAGATGAATCTTTCAAGTAATTTGTAAATAGAGATGAACTTTTAATTGAAAGATTAAGCTTTTAAGTAATTTGTAAATAAAGATTGAGTTTTTAGTTGAAAAATTAAATCTTTAAAGTAATTTGTGAATAAAGATTGAATTTTTTTTTTAATTTAAAGATTGAACTTTTAAGTAATTTTTGTAAATAAAGATTAAATCTTTTAAGTAAAAGATGAAATCTTTGAATGATGTGAAATAAAAATGAAATCTTTAGAGCAGAATTTGGGTTAAAATGTAATTAAAAGCTTCTTAAAGATTCCGACTTTAGTAAGTTGAAACTAAAAAGTGAAAAAAGCCCCGACCAAAATCTCTTCCCCTACTCAAGTCTCCCCCTCCATTTCTATCTCAAGCAAACATTCTTTTATTTTTATTTTTTAAAAAAACTTACACTTTTATTTCTTAAAAATTCTTATATCTACTTTTTTTAGTGCACAATTTTAAGGTATGCTACTCATTCTCAATGTATAGTTTTTATTCATTCCTATGTATGTGTAAATTATTATTAGAGTTTTTTCATAAAATAATTAATGAAAAATTACTCAATACACCGTAAGTAGAGTTTAACAGACTGCACGTGCGGGTTTAGAAGGGTGACATATATCCCCCTAGGGACTAGATTGAAATACTAAAGTTTTTTGAAATAGATTGCGGGTTTATAAGGGTGACATGTATCCCCCTAGGGACTAGATTGAAATATTAAAAATTTTCTAAAATAGAGTACTTGTCAACATTTGAACCCACTTGTTGAGTCCAAAAACTACACTGATGATGTATCAAATAATAACTCTTAATTAATATATATTCCCCTAAAATAGATTTTACTATAGTATAATAACCATTTTTACAAGAGGGGTACCACACGCTTTACGGGGAAATTTTTATTGTGGGTATACTTGTTTATATCCTATTATTTGTTTTGCAAGTGCATACTTGTTTTCACACCTAGTAATGTAATATATGTCATCCATAATATATCCTTAAAAAATAAATCCTTCAGAAAATACATTTTTAAATATCCTTCAAAAACAAATCCTTGGGATGCAAGTGGGTAGTAGTTAATAGGGTACACGGCAGTACCCGACCTGATTAATTAGGGTTAGGGTATTGTATAATCGGGTTAGGATAGGGTACGGGTAGTAGGTTTAGTACCCGTGACGGATTCAAGTAGGGTTCGGGTAGTGATCTTAGGGTACCCACTACCCGAACCCGGTTATTTATTAATTATTTTAATATTATATTTTTATTTATGTATTACATTTTTACTTAAAAACTACTCATAATCAATCTAATTAAAATTTGTTATTATCATATGAGTCAATTTTTATAGATTTTTTTTTACTCTGTAAATGTGAACGCGTTTTCTATGGGTTTAAATATAATAAAGATTATTTATGAGTATGATTTATGAGGTTATAGAGAGATGAAATACGAATCGATTTAGTGTAACCGCATATGAGAATTGACTAAAACGGGGCGATAAGGTCATCCCAGGTTAAAAGTTAGAAGGAGCATTTAGTAATTTCACATGATTACAAAAATAATATGTAAGAGATATATGACATATTCAATTTTAATTTGGCCCCAAGACTGGAATCTTGGCTCTGCCGCCACTGAGAAAACGAGCTAAAGGATTCCGTTATGATTATGCCACATAATTCATTTTGAATCAAATAAAAATACATCTTACGTCATATATTATCTTACTAAATCTAACTCATGTAATTAATTATTTTAACTACTCCTATTTATTCACATTAAGATTTTTTCAACGTCATGATTTTTTTAGAAAGGAAAGATTTTTTTTCAATTTAGAGGCATGGTAAAGGAGAAAAACATATCAACACCCTTTATCAACCCTTTATTAATGAGAGGATGTGTGGGTTACTATTCATTTTTTCAAATCAAATGAACAGTTAAAAAAACTCAATTTGAAACCCGCGTGCCCGCCCAGAGTCCGATGCCCGACCCTGTTCACCTCATTTTGGCCTCTCTTTCAAATTTAGGTTTTTCCTTTTCCTCTCTTCTAGTGGTTTCCGCTGCTTCTTGCCCATTTCTTCTTCATCATCTCCTTTTCAATCTCTTTCGGTCTCTCCCTTTGCTTCCTGATTTTTCTTATCTCTTTTCAATTGTGTATACGAAATTAAAAACAGCTCTCTCCAGCTTTCAATTTCTTTGGGTCTCTCCCCATTTCTTTTCTCTTTTCAATTTCGATTTTTTGTTATTAAGAGCTCTGTCGGACCCATTGTCGGTGAAGCAGCTCTCTCCAGGACTCAGGTTGGTGAGACTCAGGTTGGTTTTTAAAGATATGAAGATAAGAGAATTGACATGAGATCTCCATGAAAAACACCAACGTACATATCTTGATGAGTGATGACACTACCAGGCCCTTGTAATACACTTTTCGAAGGTATGTTCCAAATCTCAGACTACCATATTCTTACTATATACTACATCGCTTTCATGTTAGCATGTGTAAACAAAATAGACTTCATGGTGTTTTTTCCTGTATTTTCAGAAGAACTGCAAAAAATTAAGCTTCGCAAGGCTTCTCGGATACACAAAAATCTAGCATATGTAGGTTCAATTCAAAGGCATGAATTATTTCTCTTTAGTTGCTATTTTTTGTTTTCTTGTGTGTAAATGCATAGGGTCACGGTTAGTTCTAATATAAATGGCAGGCTGCTTTCTCTTGCTTTTGGTATGATAGTGATAATTAATTGAACTGAGGATCAAATCTTATAAACAACAAGGTCATTTTGGGTAATAGGTTCAGAATCTTTGGTGATAACGTTGAATTGAATAGAGAATAGTGAGTTCAATTTTTCTTAATGTTTTATGTTTTGAGTTTTCTTATCAAAGTCAATAACTTGGCAGAATAGGTTGTGAAATTCTAACCTTTTGTGCTCTTATATTCGTGAATGCCTTATTTTTATGTTTGATGGTCCGACTGTTGTTTGAAGGTTGGTGGTTCCAACTAATTGGTTATTTATTCTTGGTTGGAGACAACCCTTTATGACTTATATTTAGTGTAGATATTAGAAATATGTAAGGATGCTTGCTAATACGTAGTAGTTTGAAGGGGAACAGAGATATTGCTGTCATCGGTTAAGATATATTCAAGCTATGAAGTCTCTTATAGTTGAAGTGCCCCATTTAAATTGTGATGGTCTGATTGCCCTAATATATCTTATTAAGATTCTGTGATAATTTTTCAAGGCTGAGAGTTTGAAAGTAGTCCTTTAACTCTTGAAGTTTAGACTATCATTTTAAAGTAGGATTTAAGACTTGGAGGCTATTGGGTTGTCAAATGAGGCTATTGAGAGTTTCAAAGTTGAGAGTTTGAAAGTAGTCCTTTATGGTAAATGAATCAGTTTTTGTATGAAGCCACTGTCCTGAGTTTTAGTTTAGAAGTTACTACCAAACCTTTTATGATGTATGACATGAGAAAGTTGAGTCGAATTTGACCTCATGTATATCTCTTACCTATTGGAGTTCTTATATAATTCATTATCAGTTTTATATTTATGTATGTTTAACGTACTCAGCCATATGTTGTCCATGCTTAATGCTTTCCATAGCTATGTATATTTGGGATACTCAGTCATGTCTTTCAAGCAAAATGCTTTCACTTTTTTTTCCCCAACATTTTCTTTGATTGTCATTTTGTGATTAAACTCATAAGGAGTGAAATATTTTCTTCATTTAAAAGGTTGTGATTAAACTCAACCTTTTGTCGTTGAGTTGCAAAATTTTGTTTTTTAATTGAAATTACAGAACTTTTAGCAGAATGTTTGACAAATAAATATAGAATCCTAAGCGGTTAGTATAATTGATTGTTGTGCTATGATTCTTAGCATTTGCTGATATCTACAGATGGAATGAGATTAAAATTCTGGTATCGTATTAAGACCATTTGTCAACCATATTTTCTAAATTTAAGCATTTTGTTTTAAAGACATGACTTAAAAGTGATAGGCCATCTAAGTGTAGCTAGAAACGTGCAAGGAATTCGGTGGTCACTTAACAAGTGTTGAAATTGTCTGTCTTTACATGGTGATTTAGTTTGGTTTCCTAGGAACATCTACAGTTAGTCAGTTATGTAATTAATCTCCTATTCTCATACCAGAAAAGTCTTTCAAATATCATCTTTATTCTTCAACTTCAACAAACCATAATGTGTTAGCTTGAAATGTTTTACAAAATCATCTTTGGATATGTTAAAACTGTTCACTTTTTTTAGGTGGATGGTAGAGCTTGCGATTTATTCCCCATGCAAGAGTTCCAATTTTGAGAAAGAGTGAGTGGTAGAGGTATTCTAGACATGAGTCATTAGATGAAAATCAAGGTGAGGCTATTGGCATATTAGAAGTTTTACAATGGTCTTTTTTCTTTGTTCATTTCATCTTTCTTAAATTTTCTAATTTATCAATTGGTTGATTTTGTAGTTATTCCCATGGCTGATTCCGAGTCGAGAAACCTCAGTGCTTCTTTTACTTCTACCTTCTTCTTCAGTTTATCTTCCCATTCAATATCTTTTTGTTCCTTAATCTGGCACGGTCACCGATATTTTATGATTTCTCTGTAATATTCTTTAGTTCAGCATTCAACAAGCAGAGGCATTGGGTCATGTCTTCTCATATTTTATGGGTTTGTTCATTTCTATATTTTCTTTCTTCTGATCTTACATATATTACTCATGATCTTTTCATTTGCTGCAAATGGAGTGAAGATGGAGCACACTATTCCTCTCATCAAATGCTGCAAAGCATGACCAGCTCCTACTCTTCCTCTCACAAGGTTCCTCTTCCCTTTACTCTTTCTCTTTTCTGTTCCTTTTTTTTTTGGAATTTGTGGGGGGATTTCTTATGTTTTTGCAACTATAGTTTTTGAATCTTTAATTTCTGACTTGCAAACATATCGTAATCCTAAATCATGGAAATTCATAGGGTGAAGGATAAAATCAGATTCACCTCAAATTCCATTTAAATGATTGGAAAATCCAGGGAGATGATCCAACATGAAGCGTGAACATATTGTTAAAGAATAGGCAGTTTGCTGGTGTTGAATAGCTGTTGAAACGCGGCATACATAACATTTAAGGATCCTTTAGAAAAATGTACAATTTGTATGGAACGAAGATGGTAGCAAGCTTTCTGTGCATAAAGGAGCAAAATGATTGAGAGAGTTTTACTGTTCAGGATAATTTAAGATTAGAAGGAAAGGAGAAAGCTCTGGATAATGATGTTACATCAGAAGCATATGTGAGATTGAATAGATCTTCTAAATTTTATGAAGCCACCGAAGCTGAGGAGGAGTCTTCAATTGAGGAATTAGCTGGACAAAACAGGAATTCAACAGTGGAATCCTCTGGAAGTTCCAATAATAAGACTAGAGCAGCCGAGGTTGATGGTGTTTCATGAGAGTCTGAGATGGAAGGTAACATGACAATTATAAATAGTTTGAACCAAACCAGTACTGGAAATGAAACAGCTAATGATTCGGGGTACTATAGTAATAGGTTTGTACTGGAGGACATATTTGATGGTAGATGAAAATTCACTTTAGATTTGTACTTTTTTAATGCATTATAATAGGTTGAAACTTGAAACAACCATGTTCTTGATGACTTTTATTCTAAAATACCTTATAGTAGCTTAGTGGCGATAATAGGAGAAAATGGTACTTTGTTGTTCTGAAACAGGATCTTTTGCTGCGGCTCAGAAAGTGGTTGTTGATGAATTGATCTATTTCAATCTGGGTGGTTTCGGCCAAGAAAAAAAAATCTGGCTGACATTAAGGTGCGTTGAACTTCCAAATGTTGTTCTCCTTCTTTAACCTGTTCTTGAACTTGCAAGGATTTTGTTTGATAACAATATATGTATCAGGGTAAGAAATTCAAGGTGGAGGCAGAGGTTGTTCACATAGACAATAGAAATTGGTGGTTTTATGAGGCTTGCCCAAAATGTGGATTGAAGATGGACAAACCAGATGAGGCTATGGCTTTTTCATGCGGTGGACATCAACAGGTCCCTCCAAAGTTTGTGTAAGTTAGCTTGGTAGCTAAGAAAATTTATATTTATAATGTCTGCAACTCAAGAATTCAAAATGATGTTTCAATTATATTCCAAGCATACTTAGGCATCAACTAAGAGGGTTTGAATTCATTAGAGCCTTTAGGTGGAAATGAGTTGCCCACGAAAACCTCAAGTTTAGGATCAACCATGGGAGATAGTGAACTGATTAATACGTTCAGCATGTAAATCCCAAGGCCTGAAAATACATTGAAAAAGACTTCAATAGTTAATAATGTCAATAGCTGGTAGAAACCAAAATCATAGGGTGATCTTTGTTAATGTTTAGGTTTGCCTTTTTAATGCGTTCATACATAGTCAGAATTCTACTTAACCCTCCAAAATCCCAACTATTAATTAAGTTTTTTTTAAATCTGTTCTTTAAACTGTCTTTTTGTCTCACTGTTACTTATTTAGTCCCAATCGTCACTGCTTGCAGTCATATTTCCCAGAGCGCTTGGCAAAGTGTTACGTTTTAAATATGCCACGGTTTTTTGTTAGTGTTTGGAGGATGGTTTGCCGCTTTATTGATAAGCCAACACAGGAAAAGGTATATATATCTACAACTATTTTTTTTCCTTACTTTTAGAATCTTAGCAGTGGTGTTAACTCATGGGTAAGAAATGTTTGTCCTCCATTATAATTATATGCTTAGATTCTGCAGTTTAATAGGTTTGTTTATCGTTTAGTGCTGAGATGTTTCAGAAATCTATGCTTTATATACCGCAGGATACAAATAATAGGGTTCATGAGCTAGGGGCTATAGAGAGTTGTGTCTCTGCTACCTTGGTCTCACTCAACTTGATTGAGCTCATAAATACGAGATCACTTTATTCAGCCGTTTGACTTAGTTACTTAAGGATTATGAATAAAAAATATTTTGTAAATAATTACTTTTCCTTATTTTCTACCATCTATGATTGATAGAGAGAAGGTGACCATGTATGATTGTTATAATTAGAATGTTAAGTAATGGCAACTATATCTTCTTCTCCTTGGTGCTGATGGTCCCTTATTGACTCCTAAACTGTTTTAAGTTTTCTCATCAATAATGTTGGAGTACGTTAAGTTTTGATTGTAGCTTTCGCTTTCTCTATATTGCAGTCGGCGGCTTACAGTTTGGAAGAGCAATGTGTCCAGATCATCCTGGTGTTTTTATGAACCTCCTTCCGATTATTGGATGTTTAAATTATTATTATTACTATAGGATACACCTTTTTTCAGTGGTATATATGGCAATGTGTTTGGGATCCAAGAAGTTATTTCCTTATGTGGCATACTCAGCTGTCTTATATATTGCCTATGTCTATCTTTCTTTTTACTGTTGTCGTTGTGAGTTCATGGTCATCCTTTTCCAAACTATGTATTACACTTATTTCACGGTTGTTGTTACTGTTGTTCTTTGAAAGATTGGTGTGTTGATTTTTGGTTCTTTTGTTAGACTTCTATGACATAGTCATTTTTAATGAAACGTGGCAAGAGTTTGTAAATGTTCACTTTGTGTTTTCTATGATAACTCATAAATAGAGATGATATCCTTTTGAAGAAATTGAAGGATCCTCTCTTTTTTCTCTCATAGAAGTTTTTTTACCACATTAACTGATTTCATTTCCCCATGTAGAGAACATAGTTACTGGGATCCATCATACCCCCCATGATCCACGTTCCAAATTTGGATACATTTACGTTCGGTTCACTTCGGGATCCCGATTTGGATCCATAGAATTGACGTTCCGAATTTATGTATATAAATTAAAGAAATTAAGATTAAAAAGTATAAATTGATACAAATACAATAAAAAACAAGTTTATTAAGCTATTTTTTTAACGAATTTGACTTTAAAATACAAAAATTTCTAATATATTAATCTAAAAATGAGCATTGTGTGCTCTTATGTCTCAATTTTTATGTAAGTTAATCAACTAAACTTAATTAATTTATAGAAATTTTGACTACATTTAAAAGAATGCATGATATAAATTATTAATGACCCTAAATTTTTTTTTAAAACGTATCGCATCGTACCGAATGAGTATACCCCCAACGTATTGTGTACTGACCAAGTAGCGATCCCCGTTCCAGTTCCCGTTCCCGTTCCATGACCCAGATCGTACCCCGATGCGATGCAGGTAACAATGGTAGAGAATAGAGATTACTATCAAGAGGAGAGGGTTGTGTGTGGGTTTGAGAGTTTATGGGCCCATTAACCTAAAACGTGTGTGTTTGTTGGCTTTCGTTATTAACGTTGGAATTGTTAGGAAATAATATCATTTGTTTAAAAAAAAATTTTGGGGGGGGGGGGGGGGGTTAATTATATCACAATTATTATGAATTATTAGGGAAGATTCATTCCGATTATTTAGTTAGTATAGTAACTCAAAAAGTTGGATGTTATTGCCAAGTTATTACATATTAATGCTATTGGTTTGGATGAGATAAATAAATAGAGGTTATTCACAATTTTTTTTGGTTAAAATCGAAAGATTAAAAAAAAACTAAGTCAAGGTGAAACCCCAGGGATAGGCCACCCCTCGAGCATCATCAGCAAGAACCCCACAAACGACAAACAGAAATCCGGTAAAGAATTCTGTATTTTTTTTGCCCAATGCCCATGTTGAGAGCAAATGCTATGCCGATTGTTGGATCGAACGCATTAAAACCGTGTATGTTGCTTAGAATCAAAAACATATTACACATTTCAAATCCTTTACTTTTTTAATAAATAAAAATCATGGGTAATTCACAGTTTTTGGAGTTAAACCAAGTCCAATAATATTTTGGGTAATTTATTATTAAGTTAGGTTTAATATTTTAATTAAGAGTTATTTTATTTAGTGGGTCCATTAGGGTTTTAGTATTTTCTAGTATAAATAGGGTCTTATGTCTAGGGTTTTAGGTGAGACTCAAAAGAAGCTCCAGGTTAGGTGAGACTTGGGAATTTGCCCAAAGGATGCCTCTGGTGAAACCCAGTTAGGGTTAGTCAAGAAAATTGTGTTTGTATGTTGGAGCCTCCATTAAAATTATTCTTGTTCTTGTTGAGTGAGTTTTTTCAATTTAATAAAAAGTTTTGTTTGGTGTTTTTGTTTTTTCTCCTCTCAATCAAAATTTAAAAGTTTTTGCTCCTACAATTGGTATCAAGAGCCAAGGTTACGTCCTGGATGGTGTAGAAATTTTGATTGAGGAGGAGAATAGAAGAGAAAAGAAATTATAGATGCAGTTTGTGCAGGGAATCTCCATCAATTTTTATGGGAAAAAATTGTTTCATGAATGGGCTGCTATGATGCAGAATTATCTGAAAGCGGTAGACTGTTGGGATGTTGTTGAGAAGGGATTTGTTATACCAGCTGATATGGATTCTTTGACAGATGCGCAGAAAGAAGAATTGGTAAGTTTTCGTTATAAAGATCGTTTAGCTCTTACCTTTATTCGAATGAATGTGACTATTGGATTGTCAGTTTTTGATGAGATTTATAATGCGAAGTCGTCAAAAGAGGCCTGGGATATTTTGATTCAAACCTATTCTGATCAAACTTGTGATATGGATGAAAAATTTGTTGATGGGAAGGAAAAGATATTTGATGAAGAAATTTCTCGATCATCAAAAGTCGAGGTTGAAGGTCTTGGTTTGTGGGATTCTAGTTTTGATGCAAAGTTTTCTGCTGAAGTCTTGAGGTTGTCAAAAATTGACTTTGAAGGTTTGTGGGATTCTAGTTTTGATGCGAAATTTTCTGCTGAAATTTTTAGATTGTCAAAAATTGATCTTGATGGGTTGCTTGCAAAACCAGTTTTTGAAGATACAGTTGATATAATTGCACATGTGGGTCAAGAAGAAAATTCAATTGATGATGATTTGGTTGAAGTTTTTAGTTTGGATCAGGTTGAAACAGAAATTTTTGATTTCTTGGGTATTGAGAAAATTTTCAAGTCTAAATATACTACTATGAAATTTTTTGGTGAAGGGACTAACAAGAAAGAATTTGGTGCTGATTTCTCTCATGATGAATGGGTGAGTATGGATCAATTTTTTGAGATTAAGAAACAGTTTGACAAGTTTGAAGATGAAGCAGTTCCTCGTGTGAAGATGAAAATCCAATCTGACTGTAAGATGAAGATGATGCATGCTTCGACTACGGCGACAACAATTGCTTTGAAGATTCAGGTGATTGATGGCATTGGTTCATGGATCATGAAGAGCTTGGTTTAAGGGGGGCTATGTTGGAGTTAAACCAAGCCCAATAATATTTTGGGTAATTTTTTATTAAGTTAGGTTTAATATTTTAATTAAGAGTTATTTTATTTAGTGGGTCCATTAGGCTTTTAGTATTTTCTAGTATAAATAGGGTCTTATGTCTAGGGTTTTAGGTGAGGCTCAAAAGAAGCTCCAAGTTAGGTGAGACTTGGGAATTTGCCCAAAGGATGCCTCTGGTGAAACCCAGTTAGGGTTAGTCAAGAAAATTGTGTTTCTGTGTTAGAGCCTCCATCAAAATTGTTATTGTTCTTGTGAGTTGAGTTTTTTCAATTAATAAAAATTCTTGTGTTTTTAAGTACTTTTCTCCTCTCAATCAAATTTAAAAGTTTTTGCTCCTACAACAGTCCATGATCCTACTACCACAAAACCTTTTTAAGGCCAACACATGATTCCTTTCGACCCTCATTAACATGTCCACTTATTTTTTAACCTACTTATGCTCTTTTTCTTTTCTTTTCTTTTTTTGGCAATAACATACTTATGCTCTTTATAAAGATGTTATTCCATCTCGATTATATAAATGGATTTCTCAAATGTACAGATTTCTCTGACATCATATTCCTTTGGTTAGAGTTTTTTAACATTGTTATAATAATAATATTAATTGCGTTTGACAAATTTGTTTGTTTGATTAAGAAAAATTCGTCCATCCAAGTCTGTTTTTGTGCTCTTTATGTTATACTATATTCTTATATTCTTCATTGGATAGCCTTATGCCTTATATGTATAATATTATGTATTTTCTCTTTTCATACCAAGTTTCTAATTCAATAATTGTCCAACCATTTTTCAACCCCATATAGAGACACAAGCCCGCGGCGAAGCGCGGGCCAAATTCTAGTTTCTATAAGAATTGGATTTGGTGAGGTAAAATGTAAGTTAATTTGAACGGAATACTAAAAAGACCCTTGTTAGGATCACAACATATAATCTAAACTCAAAAATTATATTCAAAACACAATATAATTTTATTAACATTGAAAAACAAAGCATAGAGAAATTAAAAAGAAACACAAGCACTACTCATGATGAGATTGTCTTTTTTCAGAAATTGTCTTTTTTCAGAATTTGTCATCGTCGTAGACCATTTGAATTGTTGTTTTCATACAAAGTGTAACCCAAGTGCATTTCTTCAAGTACATGCTCTTCCTCATTGATTTCTACTCTGTCCTTCACTTTGAGGATACTATAGCCACATAAACGAAAGGAATTATTTCATCTAGCAAAACACACTTGGTTATTATAATTCCCAGTGGTAAAACCATGGAGGCTATATGCTTTTTATATATAAGACCCGAAACGGTTAGAAACATCAACATATAACATGTACAGAGTAAAATATTCATTCCAATGATCAATTCTGCAAGAGCAGAACCTAATTTGTTACCAAACATGTATGACAGAAACATGAAAATGAGGATGCTGACGAGGAACAACATGAAAAAGGCATTCGGCTCATGGTATTTGCTTGAAATCTGGTTCAAGTTTTCCATGAAAATCTAGGGGAGGTGTCCCATGATGATTTTGGAAGATGGGTAAGCTACGCCATAGATAATGGTGGGGAGGAGCTCCTTAAACAATTTGTTAGCCATTTGGTTTTGGGAGAATGAAAATTTGCAATTGGAATTTTTTCACTCCGAGAAAATAAAAGTACTTATATTAGTATTAGGGAAGAAATGGTAAATTATGAGATATATATACTCCATAATAATAAGAACTAGTAGGAAGAGATATAAGAGAACTAAGAACTGTGTGGAGACTTGGAATAAAGAGGAGGGATGTTCTGATGTGTTGATTATTGATAGGTGCTCGGCTGGAAGATTTTTGGGGTGGAATGATGAACCAGTGAGCAAGTCTAGAGCTGAAGGTTCTGGTGACTGTCCTGCAACAGTCACCCAAGCATTATGATAGGTGTTTCTTGGAACTGCCAGGGAATTGGGTCTTCTCAGGCAGTTAATGTGCTTCATGACTTGAAAAAGAAATCTGACCCTGATTTCAATTTTTTTGATGGAAACCAAAAACAAAAAAGAAACTATGGAGAAAATAAGGAGGAAAATTAAAATGGATAATGCTTTGTATGTCGATCCTGTTGGGCTGAGTGGGGGTATTGCTCTTTGGTGGAAGAACAGTTTTGTTGTTAACAGTTTTGAGGAACATAAGAATCTTATGGATACTCTTATTATTGATGTAAATTCTGGGGTGAGCTTTAGAATTTTTTGGATCTATGGCGCCCCTGTTTTTGAAGATAGAAAGCTGATATGGGAGAAAGTTAAACAAAATGCTGTAAATATTGAAGAAGCCTGGTGCTGTATAGGTGACTTTAATGATATCCTAGATGATAGTGAAAAAAAGGGTGGTGGTTTGAAGGATAGGAGATATATTAGATGTTTTCAGGAGATGGTGGAGCAATGCCAACTCATTGATATTCAATTTCAGGGTCAAAATTTTACATGGATGGGTAAGAGGGAAGGTGTTATGGTTAAAGAAAGATTGGACAGGGCCTTGGTTAACTCTCAATGGTTGGAGAATTTTCCAAAGTCACAATTGGTGGTGCATGCTGCTATTGGGTCTGATCATTCCCCTATTGTTCTCAACTCTTGCTGTGAAGATGTTAAGGGGCCTAGAAAGTTTAAGTTTGAATCTCAATTGGGTTGCCATGGATGAAATTAGACAAGTGGTGGTTCAAGGGTGGGATGCTCATGTGGAAGGCTCAAATGTGTATCAGCTTATTCATAAACTGAAAGAGTGCAGAAGGCTGATCAAACTATGGTGTAAAGAAAGGAATAAAAACAAAAAACAGAAACATGAACTTGTTCAGGAAATCGCTAAACTGCAAGATTTGTGTGTCTCTGATGATGATGTGAAAAAGATTAAGGAATGTAAAGATCAGGTGTGTGCTATGTGGCTGGAGGAAGAGAAATATTGGCATCAAAGGGCTAGAATTAACTGGTTGAGTCGGGGTGACCAGAATACTAAATTTTTTCATCAAACCACTTTACAGAGAAGGCAATTTAATAAGA
Source organism: Corchorus capsularis (assembly GCA_001974805.1). Taxonomy (NCBI): domain Eukaryota; kingdom Viridiplantae; phylum Streptophyta; class Magnoliopsida; order Malvales; family Malvaceae; genus Corchorus; species Corchorus capsularis. Next base: position 27,566 of record AWWV01014567.1, on the reverse strand, counting down.
TTTTGAGGATAAAAAATGAAGAAAGGGTTTGGCTGGATAATGAGGAAGATATTATGGAAGGTTTTTGCCAGTTTTATGAGAAGCTTTTCACAAGTGAAGGCAACAGGAACTGGGATAATGTTCTTAATGTTGTTCCTTGTCTTGTTTCTGAGGATGCTAACAGAGAACTTATTAAGGAGGTTACTGATGAGGAAATTGTACAAGCAGTCTTTCAAATGGGTACTCTCAAATCCCCTGGACCAGATGGATTTAATGGGTTGTTTTATCAACGATATTGGGATGTGATTGGTGAGGATGTTAAAAAGATGGTTAGAAGTTTTTTCCATAATGGTAGATTGTTGAGAGAAATGAATGCTACAGAGATTGTTCTTATTCCTAAGGTAAAGGGTCCTGAAAGTATTACTCAATTTCGACCCATAAGTCTGTGTAATTACAGTTATAAGATTATCTATAAAATCCTTGTTAATAGGATGAAGCCCCTGCTTGGCAATATTATCACTGAAGAGCAGAGTGCTTTTGTTGAGAATAGGCAAATTCATGATAATATTGTTGTAGCTCAGGAAGCTTTACATTTTTTGAAGGTGAAGAAAAAAGGAAAGTCAGGGGCTGTGGCTTTGAAAGTTGATATGAATAAAGCCTATGACCGTGTTGAGTGGGATTTCTTGCATGCTCTCTTACTAAAACTAGGCTTTAATAGTATCTGGACTGATTGGATTTTAGAATGTGTGAGATGTGTCTCGTATACTATAGTCATTAATCGTAAATCAAGTAGGATGATTTTTCCTTCTAGGGGTCTTAGACAAGGGGACCCTCTGTCCCCTTATTTGTTTCTTTTAGTAATTGATGCCCTTTCTAGGTTGATCCAAGTAGGTATAGATACTGGTTATATTGAAGGTTTAAAATTGGCAAGAAATTGTCCTGAAATTTCTCACCTCTTGTTTGCTGATGATTCTTTGTTCTTTATGAAAGCTAATATTGAAAGTTGCAAGAGATTTTTTGAGATTATACTGGAGTACTCTGCAGCCTTTGGACAAATAATTAACCTTGATAAATGAAGCCTGATTTTTAGCTGTAACATGGGTGAGGCTGAAAAGAAGGAAATTGTTGATGCCCTTGGAATACAAGAAGCTGCTAATCCTGGTACATACCTTGGAATCCAAAATTGTCGGGGCAAGACAAAATATGGTGTTATGGCTTATGTAAAGGAGAGAATGATCGCTAAGCTTAAGGGATGGAAGCAAAAATTCCTTTCGATGGGAGGTAAAGAGATATTGATAAAGGCTGTTGCTTGCACAATTCCTTCATATGTAATGTCTGTGTTTAAAATTCCTAAGAGAGTTTGTAAAGAAATGCAATCTGCTGTGGCTAATTACTGGTGGGGGCAAAAGGAAGATGAAAAGAAGATACACTGGTGTAATTGGCAGCAACTTACTGAGTGCAAGCAAGATGGGGGTATGGGATTTAAGGAGTTTGAGGCTTTCAATAGGGCTATGCTGGCTAAGCAAGCTTGGAGATTAATTGAAAATCCTGAAGCTTTATGGGCAAGAGTGTTGAAAGGAATCTACTTTTATAATTGTGATTTCTTGGATGCAGGCAAAGGAGCTAGACCCTCTTGGGTATGGAGTAGTCTACTTGAAGGGCGTGAACTTATTAAAGAACACTTGATGTGGATTCCTATGGATGGCAAGCAGATTAGTATTTGGCAGGATCGTTGGATCCCCAATCTTGCTGGAGGGTGCTGAGTAATCCTGGACTGGTTAATGCTGATATTCCACAGAAAGTTGAAGAAATCATGAATAAAGATCTTGGTATTTGGGAACTTGAACGTATTCAAAACTCGCTAACAGAGGAAGAGCAGGATGCTATCAAGGATATCCCAGTACATGAAGGCGAGGAACCTGATATGCTTATCTGGCCTAAGGATAAATCTGGGAAATTTACTGTTAAGAGTGGGTATGTTACTTGTAAGAATTCTGTGAATATTGGAAATATTAATAGAGCTTCATCCTCTCATCAGGTTGACAAAAGAGTTTGGAAGGAAATTTGGAAAATTAAAGTCACTTCTAAAGTAAAAGTGTTTATGTGGAGAATGTGTATGGGTGCTTTAGCTACTAATGAAAATCTTTGGAAAAGGAAATGCAAGCAATGTCCCCTGTGTGAACTATGTGGCCAGGAGGTGGAATATGTTGAACATATGATTTTGACTTGTGAATGGACAAGGCAGATTTGGTGGTGGTGGGGGGGGGGGGTGTTTTGGTTTAAAGATTTGTAAAGACAAAGTCAAAACTATGGACCAATGGCTCCTAGAAGTGCTTTTAGAGGTAAATAACTCCCTATGGGATGTAGAGTTCATTAAGTCTACTATTGCTTATACTTGTTGGATAATTTGGAACTTGAGATGTCAAGCTATTATAGATCACAAGAGTCTGGACTCTGTCAAAGCTATTCAATGGATATCTTCTGCTGTAAGGGAATATTATATGGTCTGTGCAGATAAAAAGAAGAGTGCCAAGACTGATTTGGATCCTGAAGTGTTCTGGGAGAAACCTCAAGATGGCTGGTGTAAGATCAATTGTGATGGAGCATTCTGTCCTCAGACAAAGAAAGCTGGAATAGGCGTGGTAATTCGAGATGCTGAAGGACACTTGTTGCATGGCCTTGGAAAGCAAGTGCAGGGGGACTCTGCCCTTATGATTGAAGCCATTGCTGTTAAGACAGGGTTAAAGCTGGCGAAAGAGAAGTGCACTTCAAACTTTATAGTGGAAATGGACTCTGAGGTACTGTATAAGAATATTGTTAATAGGGGTGAAAACAGGGACTGGAGGATTAGCCAATTTTGGCAGATATTGATCATTTGGCCATAAGTATTGGTTCTGTCAAATTCCATTCTGTGAAGCGGAAAGCCAATTTGGCGGCGGACTGGATTGCTACCAGATCTAGATCGGGGATGAGCTTTACCGACTTAAGCTGATATCAACCTTCCTCTCTTATACAAATTCTGTGCAAAGATGGACTGCCAACTCCTCACTTTTAGTTTTCTTTTTGTAGCATAGGCTCTTAGATTGTTTCACAGTCTTTCTTATGCTACTTCTACCTGTATTGACTTTTATCCTAATAATATCAATATATTCCTTTCGTTTGATGCCAAATATCTATACTATATATAAAAGTACGAGTTTTGTAAAACTTTTGAATCGACCATTATATCCTTATTTTTTTGAATATATTTCTTAAATGCCTTTGCTTAAACTATTGTAGTTTTATTTTACTAAAAACTCTATTTTTATTCAATTATTAAATCTAATATCTTTATAATATCTTTATTTTTACCATTTTACTATTTTTCAATAAAATTGGATATATTAAAATTTTTAATATACAGTTTTATTTTACTAAAACTCTATTTTCATTTAATTAAATTCAATATTATATAATCATTTTATTTTTACCATTTTAATTTAAAAGGTTATATTGTGATTGATATGTTCGATTTGATAGTTTAATGTATTATTATATGTAAAATTTATTATTTCCCTGACGTGCAATTATTTTATTTTAATCTCTCGGATTGATCTGATTCGGGTTGATTCAGGTTCGGGTCATCAAAGATTTGAGGTCGGGTCCTTTCGGTGTCAGATTGAACGGATTTTTTGGTCGAATCGGGTTGGATAAGATTTGTTTTCAGGCGATCGAGTCGGATACCCGTACTCGAGTGAAATTTTACCAGCTACAATAATAGTTTTCTTTAAGATAAAATTAGTAGTATAATTAAGATATTAATTTTAATTTAATTTAAACATATTAGGTCACGTGCAAGGCACGTGAAAGTGATGACTAGTATATATATATATATATATATATATATATATAATATAATACTCCATATATAAACTATTCAAGAGCTAAAATCTAGTTTTATGACTTTGTCAACAACTCAACCAGATTTGCTTGCGACTAGGTGGTTATATTTATCTTGTAAATTATATTAAATTATATACTACTTGAATACAAATTCGATTTCCATTTATTGAGAGAAATTTAATTTTTATAGACTCCAATCTGGAAGGGATTAATGATATCATTTGATACTCAAACCAGAAATCATGCTTGAATTTTTCAACGACTTTCAGTGCACAGCAGAGATTTGTTAAAATCATAATTGAAAAAGCAATTTGAAATCCAATAATTCAAGATATGGATTTGGTCCAAATCTAACTCCAACCTTAGTTTCCAAATCCAAGTTTTAAAAACAAACCAATAGTAATTAAGTGATTTATTTAATTACGTACCTAAGAAAAACAGAATTATTGGAACTTTTTTTTTTAAGAAAATAAATCTCAAATAATTAGTCCTCAAATATGGCGAACGCATGTGAAAACCTCAACAAAAAAAGAATATTTTTGCATAAGAAAATACTAATATAAAATCATAACAACCCACACCATTTTTTTTCAAAAAAAAAATCACTTCAGTAATTATCATAAAGAATCCATTTATTGAAATTTGAAACTACCAAAGCAAAAATCATGTAACGAATTGCTCAACCTTATCATCTGTAACTTAACTACTTATTTAATCATCAGGTTGGGAAGGAGAAAATGATCAATGTGGAGGAGATCTGACCAAGATCGATCATGGCTTATTCAACAACCAGCAAAAGAGTTCCGCCGGTGAAGGAATCAAAATCTTTGCAATTTTTCAAGCTAATTTCTCCTGATAATGGACTCAACGATCTGGTAAGTAACAGACCAATTGGTCCAGTGGGTGGAATATATAGCTTTACTTGACCATATATATTGTTCTTCATGTCATGCTGTTGTTTCATCATCTTTGAAGTTTGAGTGTTCTGTCTAAAGATAAAATGAAAAATTTTTGTGTTTGTGTATGTAATTTGCAGCAGCTTCCAAAGAAATTTGTTGATAGTTTTGGGCATGAACTAATTTCCGGTAGTGTTGCTACGCTCGTTCTTCCGAATGGAAAGAAATTTGAGGTGGGATTAAAGAAGGATGCTGATGGCATGATTTGGTTCCATGATAAATGGGATGAATTTGTTGAGTATACTTCAATTCAACCCAAGTATGTTCTGGTGTTTAAATACGAAAGAAATTCCAGTTTCCAGGTAATTATAATGGATCGTTCATCTTGTGACATTAAATATCCAAACCATCCTCACCAAGACCTCAACAATGGTAACGACCAACCAAGACAGTGAAAGTGAACAAATTCGTGGACAGTTTATCTAGTCTGAGGTTTTTTTTTTTTTTTGATGTATATCTAGTCTGAGGTTAATTGATGTTATTAATGCAGAAGATTATTTATATATGATGATAATTAGATTAATTATGATGTTATTTATGAGGTTATTGCTGTTATTGATGTGGCAAAACTGATTTTGAAGGATGTTTGCTAGTACTAGTACTTCACAAGGAAATTAATAAAATTGGTTTCATCTTCCAAGCGTGCTAAATGAGCATATTTTGCAGCACAAAAAAGCAACTGGGCACTTATAATCTGAATTCTATACAAGTTTTTGGGAGCAAATTATAATTAATTGTTTTGATTTGAGTAGCCCCAATGGATATAGCTAGCCAGCTATAACAGAAAACAAAACAAGACATGTGTGGCTAGGGCTGTAATCGGGTCGAGTCGAGCCGGGTAATGAGATACCCGAGCTCGAGCTCGACACAATATTCGTAGCTCGATACCCGGCTCGAGCTCGACCGAGCTCTATTTTTGGAGCTCGAGCTTGGCTCGAGACGGGTATCGAGCTACTCGAGCTCGACCCGAAAAGCTCGATTGGAGCTCGATAATGAATAAAAATTTCCCATTTGATACATTTTAAGCTCGATTGGAGCTCGAAAATTTTTTGCTTTTTTGATTTTAAATCTGAAAAACCATAACAACAAACAACACATACAGTGATACAACAATGTCTCTTATAGAATCCAACACTAGCAAAGGCTAATCAATTCCATAATACCACAAATTAAGAACAACATAACAACATAACATTATCCAAAACAAATTATGTCTTTAGGAAAGAATAAAAAGAAACTTCCTATCTTAAGGCTGAAACTTCCTGGATCGCTTCAAGCTGCAAGACAAGTTCAATGTATACTCATTTAATATATACAAAATGCACAAGACAACTTTGCACTGAACTAAATTAATCTTAAAGAATAAAACTTCAGAACAGTTAAGACTTAAGATTAAGAATTAGCTAACAACAGTATCGTAAATCCAAATTGTAACTGAACTAAATACCAAAATCCCAAACATAGATATAGTCATATAGGAACAAAATGAATAAACCAGATCCAAACGAAAAGAACAAATCCTTTTTTATTTGCAATTAATTAAAGAAACGACAAACATATAGAAACCAAATTATGGATATTCTTAAAAATAGGTGGACATTGCTAACATAATAATCCTTTTTTATTTTACATGGCAAGTATATAACCTTTACTTTTTAAGAAAGGCCATTGCACTCAGATACATAAACCTATTTTTTCAAATTCTTAATTCTAATTATACTGTCAATATAAGCTTATTATCCTAAATTGTAACTAAACTAAATCCCAAACTACACTAACATTCATCAGATAAAAAGAATTCCTGAAAGAAATTCCTGGCTTGCGTCTTAATTGGCCTTTTCTCCGTAATCAATGCCATTTCATTCATAGCCGCTTCCAACCCTTTGGCAATTCCACAATTCACCACTATATTGTCAATTTTTAGAACCTAACTCAGAATCCCTGGTTCAAAAATGTAAGTATAAGAACCAAAATCAACCCCCCTCCCCCCCCCCCAAAAAAAAAGAAAAAGAAAAGAATTAAAAATCATAGTTCTTTTTACCTGATGAATGTTAGTGTAGATAATGCGAAAAAAATAGTGTACATAGACAGAGGAATAAAGAATAAACATCAAGGAGACAAGGAGCAAAAGAAGCTGGAAAAGGAAAAGGAATAAAATGAGGGAAAAGTAATGAAACAGGCAAACAGCTACCCAATACAGTGCAATGTTCTTAGATGAAGAGAGGAACCCCCAAAACCAAAGGACTACCTCAAATAACAAAGAAGAAGAAAAAATTTCAATTTCAAATAACATTGGCGAGCGGAAGAAGAAAGGGGAAGTACCTCAGGTCTCAGAGGAGTCGAAGGTGGCCGTTTACAGGCGTAGAGGCGACGCCGACCATCGATGAGGGATCTGGAAATGAAGGAGGCGGAGGAAGAAGATTGAAAGAGAGAGTCGAGAGTCGAGAGTCGAGAGTGAAAGAGAGAGGCAGAGCGCTCGAGCAAAAAAAAGGGAATTAGGGATTAGGACATTAGGTCTTCAATTTAGGGATTTTTAAGTAATGGCATAAATGTAATTCACTAATTCTAAAATTAAAATATAATATATATATATATATATATAAAAATCTGCCGAGCTACCCGACGAGCTTCGGGTCAGGTATTGCCGGGCTCGAGCTCGGCTCGATTATCTACTTGAGCTACCCGAGCTCGAGCTCGACCCGACAGTAATCGAGTCGAATTCGAATTTTCTCGAATCGAGTCCCGGTAGCTTGCGAATAGTCTCGTATCATTTACACTGGCAATTGATGAGTTCAAAATTTGGCAAAATCCAAAAAAGTGCTACTAATTCACACAAATCAAATCCAAGTGCTATTAATTATGAATTTTAATTTGTTGTTGGGTTTCCTTTCAACTTAGATTTCATGCCCCAAACCCAACCAACACTCGACTCGAGTAAGTTAAGTTAAACCAGCCCAGTTGGCCTACCTACCGTTACACCCTAACCAAACTGCAGTTCTTATCCTTTGCTTTTTGGGTTCTGATTTGAGGATTAAGGAAAGATAATTAAAGTGGCATTTTTGAGTTTTCCAGGTGGATTAGTGCAATGTTATTGTTATGGAGGCCTCACCATTCAAAAACATACTAGATTTTTGCTTTTGCTTCCCATGACTTGAAATTTGAATCACAAGAATGGCAATTTGGCATCTAAAACAGGATAGATTTGAGTATAATTAAATAAAAATAAAGTAAAACTAATATATCATTTAAGAAATATATTTTAAAAATTCTAATATATCAAAGTTTTTTTAATTAAAATTCTTCAAACTCTGCACAATATAAATGTTCCTCTAGCCCCGCCGCGCATTCGCATTATCTAGTGTAAATATTGAAATATAAAAATCCTTGGAGTCTGGAGATGAGTTAGTATAATATTCCTACTTGAAACTAACAATGAAAGACAGTTGACAATCAGCTGGCTTTGTAGGCATGCGATCCAATACCTCAGGACAAAGGGAAAAAAAATACAGTAGAGAAAAAAAAATGCAAGACTTTAAGTAATAAAATTCAAAGCTAATTAACAACTGGCAAAATTAAAAAAAAATAAAAATCCCATGCTCCTTCAACTATAGTTGCATTACTTCTCAAGTTAAAAACAACAGCTAATATGGGTGCCACAATAAACCAATTCCAATTCCAACACAAACTGAAAACTTGTTGATATTTCAAAGTTGAAACAGACAGAAGAAAGATGGTAGAGAAGGTGGTTTGTGTAACAGGGGCATCTGGTTATATTGCTTCCTGGCTTGTAAACCTCTTGCTGCGACATGGCTATACTGTGAAAGCCACTGTTCGTGACCCAAGTCAGTCCTAATTTTTCCTTTTTCTTAGTTAATACTCTCAAACTAGGCAATTATATCATGCATCTAATTGCTTGTCAAGCTCTTTTTTTTCTTTTCAATGGATCTGCCAATCTCATATTGATCAGACTCACCTTTTACATCTCTATATGTATTGTTGATTTTTAAGGTTACTTTGTGGGATACATTCTACAGGTGACAAGAAGAAAACAGATCACTTGGTTGGACTTGATGGAGCAAAAGAAAGGCTTCAATTGTTCAAAGCAGAGCTCCTAGATGAAGGAGCTTTCGATTCTGTGGTCCATGGATGCATAGGTGTTTACCATACAGCATCTCCTTGTTTTTACGATACCAAGGACCCGCAGGTAAATTGTTTTCCATTTCATTGTTGCTATGCCTATGTGGTATGTAGTTCAACAAGTTCATCCGTAGGTGTATCAACATCCCTAAGCTTTGCTCTTAAAACTTTGCTCTGCTGCAATAATTAGCAATATCATTTGGTCTGTTTTCTGAAATGCAGGAAAAAGAGGAGGAAAAGAAATAATTTGATTATATATTGGTTATGATTGGCTAGTAGCGTTTGGGTTTAGTTAATGTTGATACACTTTTAGTTCAAAAAATGGCATAGGAGATTAATTCTGGTAATTTGGGTGAATTGTTTGCAGGCCGAACTAATGGATCCAACAGTGAAGGGAACGCTTAACGTTCTTAGATCATGTGCTAAAGTTCCATCCATCAAAAGAGTGATTATAACATCCTCTCTTGGAGCAGTTCTTTTCACTGGAAAACCTCTTGCTGATGATGACAGCCGATGAGACCTGGTTCTCGGATCCCGATTTCTGTGAGAAATCAAAGGTTTGTAAATATATATTGTGCTGATTGAATTCTTGTTATATTATACTTTTCATCCATATATAGCTCCTAATTATTATTTATGCTTTGCTTACCCTTATTCTTTCCACTGTTTTCCTTCTCCATCCTCTTGTCAATTCAGCTTTGGTATATGCTTTCTAAGACATTAGCTGAGAAGACTGCTTGGAAGTTTGCACAAGAGAATGGTATTGACATAACAGTAATAAACCCCGGGATGGCTATAGGACCTCTCTTACAGCCAACTCTTAATACCAGTGTCACCCACATTCTGAACCTTATAGGTGCTTGCCTGATCACCAACTAATCAGTTTTTTTTTGGTTATTAATAGGAAACAATGATCGAAAAGAAGGCGTTAACTGTAATTCTAGGGATGGAAGGACTACACATGAATTAACCCAAGTTCTCAACTAAGAAACTAATTATATGTATCTTTTCTTGATATATGCAGGGGCTGAAACATTCCGAAATACAACTTATCGATTTGTAGATGTAAGAGATGTTGCCAATGCTCATATACTTGCATTTGAAAATCCTTCAGCTTGTGGAAGATACTGTGTAACTGGGAAACCTTTACACTTGTCTGAGATTTCGGACATCTTACACCAACTCTACCCTTCTCTTAAACTCCCCCAAAAGTAAAGTCTCTTGGATATAGAATTTTCTAATTGATGATGCTAATAGACTTCACTCACTCACATGATCATTTTGTATTTTCTGCCTGGTAATTTATGTATGGCAGATGTGTAGATGATGAGCAATCTATGCTGGCATTGCCGCCATTTCAGGTATCCCAGGACAGAGTGATCAGCCTAGGCCTTACCTTTACTCCATTGGAACTGAGCTTAAAGGATACAGTTGAGAGCTTCAAGGAGAAGAAATTCTTCTAGTGTCAAGCATACATTTCCAATCTTCTACTACACCCTTGCTTTCCCTCTCATTTTCATAACTATTCTACTAACTTGTATTTTAAACATTGTGACAATTTCAAACTTCTTAGTGCCAAGAATCAATTTGAGTTGCCATATGATGATTATATATTTTTTGGATAAATATGTTTTATTCATCCAGAAGCAGAAAATCTGCTACTAATCAGATCACCAAGTATAAGAAAGAAAAGTTGCAAAGCAACTACCAGTCAAGTTTCAAACACCAACTATTACAAAGAAAGATATTAACAGGATCTCTAGCAACTCTTTTAAAACCATACAATCGAAAACTAATGGCATTAGAAATAGCTTGGAAAAGCTGATCAATTGTCTGCTGCTTGCCAGTATAAATCCTTGCATTGCGCTCCTGCCATACATTGTAGCAATAAGCGTTTCAGGCCAGTTTTAGAATTAAAGAAAGGAGGGATTTCCCTTTAATTCTGGTCTTGGCCCAATGAAACTCATCATGCCAGTCTCTAACAGTCCTTTGAAGATTACAAGCCTGCAAAACACATCGCCAAAGCTCCTTAGTGAAAGGACAAGTAAAGAACAATTGATTCCTGGTTTCATCAGATAATCCACATAGCATAAAGTGAGCTAATTCCAAAGGAAGACCCCAACTTAACAATCTATCTCTAGTGGGAAGCCGATCTTGAATTGCCATCCATGCCACCATCGAATGTTTAGGCAAGTTACAAGAATACCAAACCAAACGCTACCAATCAACTTTATCATTCTTATGCCTTAATTCTTCGTATACATATGAGGTCTTGTATATGTCATTAGGCAATTTCCAAATACCAGAACCTTGCAAGCAATGTTCAGCCATCAATCTTAGCTTTAATATCTTCCTCACATTCCAACTATAAGTGGTGAGGCAAGGAATATCCCATATGATGATTATTATCTTTACTTAAGATTTTAGTATTTCAGTCATTTTAATTTTAATAAAAATAAATAGCTCATACTTTCCCATAATTTGTATTTCTATGACATTTTCTTTTTCTTCTTCTTTCTTTTTTTTTTTTTAAAGTTACAAAATGTAGGAATGAAGAATTTTACAAGGCAACATATATTAATTTTGTTATATAAACAAAACAAAAAAACCCATGTAACCACGTTACTTGATAGTTGAGTAACATCTAAATTAAATTAAATTAAATTGTTTTGGGGTTATATATACCAGACCAGTCCAGTCTATTCAACTGGATGTAATTAGGATCTTTCATTGGGGTCATATTTGGTATTACCTAGAAATAAAAAAGGAGCTTAAAATTTCAAAACAAAAAAAGAAAAATAAAAATCGAAAACATAATTCCCTTTAGCCTTAAACCCTACTTTCTTTCTTCATCTCCTTCCTCCAACTAAAACCCAATAAACCCCTGGACCGCCCAAAGGAACAACCTTCAAAGAAGAAACCTTCTCTTCCCTTCTCTCTCTTGTTCTGGAAGATAGAGAGAAGAGAAAATGGCGTCGGTAACGTTAAAAAAGAATTACCGTTGCTCCAAATCGCTGCAACAATTCTACAGCGGCGGCCCATTCGTTGTCTCATCCGACGGCTCCTTCATTGCGTGCGCGTGCGGCGAATCCATTAAGATAGTGGATTCATCTAACGCCTCCACGAAATCGACTCTTGAGGCCGACTCGGGCACGATCACGGCTTTGGCTCTTAGCCCCGATGATAAGCTCTTGTTCTCTGCCGGACGTAGTAGGCAAATTAAAGTCTGGGAATTGGAAACTTTCAAATGCCTACGCTCCTGGAAGGTCATCCTCTTAAATTTTTGTTTCTAATTTATTTATGTATTGAAGAACTTAAAAGAGCTCATTTATTTCTTGGTTTTTTGTTATAGAAGTAGAATAGCCACGATTATAAGCTAATTATATGTTTGAAGAACTAATCATTACACTAAATTTTTGGAAGAACAAAAAAGTATGAAAGCTAGTTATATGTTTTAAGAACTAATCATTACTAGTACTAAATTTTTTAATAACAAAAAGGTGTGAAAGCTAGTTATATTTTTTAAGAACTAAACATTGCTACTATAGTTTTGTTAAGAACAAAAAGGATGTGATTTTACTTTAAGTTAGGGTTTATACGAATGAGCTATTTTAATTAGTTTCATTAAAGTAAATTTCAAAAAGCTAGTGGCAAAAACAATGTTGAAATGGAGATTGGTTATTAAGATAACTTCTTTTGCATGAATTTAATAAGTACATATATTTCACTTTCAATCAGGTAAAAACTCAAGTTTGAGATACTAGTTTCTATATTATCTCTGACATAATTTAAATCCCCTTGAAATGGTGTATTTTTTCAAGTGAGATGAATGACATACTAGGATCAATCTTGGCTTTACTGAGCTTAAGATATGGGTTTATATATGGGTACAATGGTATGTTCCATATCAATATTCCCATATTGTTGGAAAAGGCTTAGTTGATAAATGTAAGACATTCAAGTTCTGTAATTTACAATTAAGTTATTTTCAATGTTATGTCCACAGACATGGCAGAGCTTTTGGCACCTTTTTTCCTTTTGATTTATTATTTATCTTTGGCATTGAGTAGGGCCATGATGATTCTGTTATGGGAATGGCTTGCCATGGCTCAGGAGGACTACTTGCAACTTCAGGAGCTGATAGGAAAGTTATTGTTTGGGATGTTGATGGTGGTTTCTGCACTCATTACTTCAAAGGTCATAAAGGTGTTGTTACAAGTATTATGTTTCATCCTGATGTTAATAAAAACCTTGTAAGTCTTAATTTCAAAGTCTACTTGGAACTGCCTTTTCTTTAAAAACCTTGTCCTACTCACCGTTTTACACTTTTTTTAAGAAATTCTGACAGACCGTTTTCCTTGTTTCTGTAGCTTTTCTCTGGATGTGATGATGCAACTGTACGAATCTGGGATCTAGAAAAAGAGTGTACAAAAAAGTGTGTTGCAACACTAGAAAAACATTTCTCAGCAGTTTCTTCTATGGCAATTTCTGAAGATGGATGGACTCTACTTACTGCTGGAAGAGATAAGGTTAGGGGCAAATTTCCTTTACCTGTATATGGTTATTTTGTTTTACAGGTCTAAAATGACATGTCTTTACTAAATGTCTTTATAGTTATGGTTTTGTTTCTTGTCATGGATATGATAACACTATTAATTTTTTTATTATTATTAACATCAGGAATTGTATCTGAAAATGCCAACTAGTACTTTTTTTACAACTTTGATGCTCTTTGGAAAACTTAGCTTCTTGCGTTCCTTTTAGTATCACATTGCAGTTTACTACTCCTATAATTTATTCCCTGCAACAGCTTCTATCAAGTTTCTTCTATTGTCTGATGGTTCACTTGTGTTTGATGTGATATTCTGGATTATATTGCTAATGCTTCTAACTTATACTGATTTAATGTTTACTTTTGCTTTGGCTGTGCTCTGTTTTATGTTACATTTGACAGGAGTTTATAACTATTGTTTTCAAATTTATGAAAGTTACCAGCCACTTTTATCAGTTCAACTGCATTATCAGATTGTCAACCTGAAATGGAAAATGACTTCTTGGTGATTGCAGGTTGTAATTTTGTGGGACCTTCATGACTATAGATGCAAGAGTACTGTACCAATTTATGAGGTGCTTGAAGCTGTGTGTATAATTCCTTCTGGGAGTCATTTTGCCCTGTCTCTGGGCGCATTCTCTCAGCAAACTAGAAAGAGGCAAAGTGGATCAACTGGAATTGATTTTATCACAGCTGGTGAACGTGGAACTATACGCATCTGGAACTCTGAAGGGTAATGAATTGGAAATCTAATTATAATATTCATTTAAAAAGTTTTGGTTTGAATGGCTGGATCTCTTTCCAGGATTCTTCTGTTTGCCCCTCTGAAGACGCATGTCTTTGCATACTAAATCATTTTTTTTTGTCATCATTTATTTTGACAGTGCAGTTTGCTTGTACGAGCAAAAGACCTCAGATGTATCTGTCAGCTCAGATGTAGGTAAAGGTTCAACAAGAGGCTTCACTAGTGCTGTTATGCTTCCCTTGGATCAAGGGCTGCTCTGTGTAACAGCTGATCAGCAATTTCTCTTCTATTCTCCAGAGGAGAATCTTGAAGAAAAGTGGAATTTAAAGCTAACCAAAAGGCTTGTCGGTTTCAATGATGTGATTGTGGATATGAAGTTCCTTGATGAAGAGGAACAATATCTTGCCGTTGCTACAAATCTTGAGCAGGTGATTTAGTGGGCTTTCTAGTGGGACATTGCATTATTGTCCTAGCCATAGACATCAGTTATCTGGATGCTGAACGATTTAAATGTTATGTTGATTTATATTAAATTGAGAGAATGCACCCAGATTGTCCTAGCCATAGACATCAGTTATCTTTTTTATCTTTTTTTTTGGTCTGTGTGTTTATGTACACTTAAGAATTCATCATGTGGCTGAATATGTAAATATCTAATTTGTGTCAATTTGCACATATGTAGGTTCGAGTGTATGACCTTTCCTCCATGTCATGTTCTTACTCATTGGCTGGTCATACTGATACTATTCTATGCCTTGACACAACTGTGTCAACTGATGGGAGGAGATTAATTGTTACCGGGAGTAAGGACCGCAATGTAAGCTTTATTTTCTTTACCACTCACATATGGCCTGCCTCTATGTTTGGCTGATTTTAGGGGGAAATATTGGGCCTAATGTTACTAAGCAGCTTATTTTGTTCATCTTGTACATTTTTGCCAACACACTCGTACACACACACACACACACATGAGGCCAGTCCCTTCATCTACTTTTTTCTTTCTGCAGGTAAGGTTGTGGGATTCAGAAAGACGATGTTGTGTAGGACTTGGCATTGGTCACACGGGGGCTGTTGGAGCTATTGCTTTTTCAAAGAAGCGCCGAGATTTTTTTGTCAGTGGCAGTAGGTTAGTACTTACCCTGGGAAGTTCTCTTTTCTATTTGAAGTTGCAATCTAAGTTGGCTACCTGTGGTTTTTCGCTTGTGATCACTTCTTATCAAAGGATTGGTTTCTTAGGAGTTTAATTGAATATGATGCCTATTTTCATCATTGTCTATTTGGGTTAGGAGGGAAGTGAGTTTTGATTTGTAGTTCACTTAAACAGAATATTACAATGCAGTATGCCTTCAAGATTTGACTGGCAATTTATCCATTTATTTTTTTTTCTGCTTACCGGGCTACAGAACAGTAGAGAAATGACATTAATGTTTCATTTTGGGTCTTGAATTTTGTAATTGTGCTACATGATGGATTATTGTTGCTTGAAAAAAAAATCAGTTGGTACGTTTATATTTATCCACGTAATCTCATACATTGCATAAGTAGTAATAGTATATATAAAACCATAAGAGATGCTAAAACGGAAGTAAAATTGAAGTTGGGTAATAAAACTAAGATCTAGGTTTGTAGAACCTAAAATGATAACTTCCAATTATAAAGGACTATTTACATTAGGGTTATAGAAGCTATCTGTTAAATAATAAGTCCCCCTCTGATCTATTTAAACTCATTTGAAGATCACATGCTAGTTATGTGACCTCTTGACCAGATAATTACTACTCTTTAACCAATGCGACATAACAAACATAAAGAAAAACATATTAAGATAATCAATTGAGCTAAATCCTGCATTGGTCACAATCTCTGTATGTTTTCAGTCACTTATGTAATGGACTGCCTGCCTTCTGTAACTTTGTAGATTTGATGGTTGTAAACTGATGCTAAGTTTGGATATTGCTGACATTATTTTCTTTGGATGTTGGTAATTTTATTATATCCTTACGCAAAGTATACCATTTTCTTCTTCAGTGATCACACCATTAGGGTATGGAGCTTGGATGGACTCTCAGATGATGTCGAACAACCTATTAAATTAAAATTCAAGGCAGGTGTAGCAACTCATGATAAAGATATAAATTGTGTGGCCATTGCACCAAATGACAGTTTGGTTTGTAGTGGTTCTCAGGTTAGTATGCAATGCATCTTTATCAATATTCTATTTTTCCATGTTATTAGTAATTTTCCTATATCATGGGAAGAGTTTGAAACTACAAAATGATGTATTATCTTAGAGGTCTCTTTTTATCAAAATATGTTTTTAAAAGGTTAAAATGATAAATTTTTTTTGGTAATCAGGATCGTACTGCTTGTGTTCGGAGGCTTCCTGATCTGGTAGACGTAGTTATATTTAAGGGACATAAACGAGGAATCTGGTCTGTAGAGTTTTCACCAGTTGATCAATGTGTCATTACAGCATCAGGTGACAAGACTGTAAAGATATGGGCTATAGCTGATGGTTCATGCTTAAGAACATTTGAAGGAAATACATCAAGTGTGTTAAGAGTGTCATTTCTTACACGTGGGACCCAGTTTGTATCTTGTGGTAACAACATGGTTCTCTTTACTGAGAATAGTTTTCTTC
The DNA here is from genome assembly GCA_001974805.1 of Corchorus capsularis. Lineage (NCBI taxonomy): Eukaryota > Viridiplantae > Streptophyta > Magnoliopsida > Malvales > Malvaceae > Corchorus > Corchorus capsularis. The sequence goes on along the minus strand of AWWV01014567.1, from coordinate 10,674 downwards.
CACTTTAATATGTTTATGACATTCAGCATTGCATTCATCATTCAGGTGCTGATGGACTGGTAAAGCTGTGGACAATCAAAACAAATGAATGCATTGCTACCTATGATCAACATGAGGACAAGGTGTTGAACTATTCTTTTTATTATTATTATTATTAAATTTTTATTTTAATGCTTGGGTTACTTAAATATATTTTTCACTTATTTCTTTCGATAGAAGTTTATAAATTTGTGGATAATGCAAAAGTAGAATGTAATAGATTTTGAAGAACTATATTCCTTCCTTATGGAGAAAGGTGAAGGGACCTGGACTTAATTCCTTTGTGATAATATTTGGACTGCAGATTTGGGCTTTGGCTGTTGGGAAGAAGACAGAAATGTTAGCAACAGGTGGCAATGATGCTATAATCAATCTATGGTATGATTCAACTGCTGCCGAGAAGGAGGAAGCTTTTCGTAAAGAGGTTTGCCATCTATGTCTTTAGTGCCTTGATGTCGTATTTCTTATTTCTTAATAATATTGGGACTTATGAGGGGACAAATGTAAAGGCCCCTAGATATACCAACTGCTTGAATTACTTGTAAATAGAAATTAAAATGGAGAATTGGAAACAAAGAGAATAGGAGTTGAAACAATTTTAGAGCCTTCTAAATACTTCTCTTTTATTTGTTCTTTTTTCTTTGATGAAACTTCTCTTTATTTTAATCAGAGGGTAGGGAGTGTGAGGATCAGAGGAATTAATATTTACTGTATCTTGGATCTATCACCTGATCCTAGCCCAAATTTTGGTTATTTTTCTTTTCCTTTTTCTTCTTCCTCTTACAAGTGATTCCTTCGGCTTTAAGTTGTTGGTGCTTGGACCAAGAAGTTTTGAGAAGTTGGCTTTTGGTTGGACCCTAGCATCGTTGCTTGTCAATCTTAGCATTTTGAGTGTGATATGTATCTTTCTCCATTTTGACACAGGAAGAAGGGGTTTTGAGAGGGCAAGAGTTGGAAAATGCTGTATTAGATGCTGAGTACACAAAGGCAATTCAACTTGCATTGGAGCTTCGGAGGCCTCATAAACTTTTTGAGTTGTTTTCTGCGCTTTGCAGGTTAGTACTGCCCACTTTTACATGTGCTTCTGTATATATCTGTATAGAACATTTCCTGTAATTGAATGCTATGAATGCTATGTAGGAAGAGGGAGGTGGGAGATCAGATAGACAAAGCCCTTCAGGCCCTTTGCAAAGAAGAATTGCAACTACTTTTTGGATATGTGAGAGAATGGAATACAAAGACAAAGTTATGTCATGTTGCCCAATTTCTTCTCTTTCGAGCTTTCAACATTCTTCCTCCGACAGAGATTATTAAGGTTATTGTTTTGTCCTCACTGCTGTTCTAGATTCTGTCTTTTCAAATTTTGCTCATCAAGCATCTTAAAATTGTTTTAATACTCAGTAGTGTTTAACAGCTTGATTTGGCCAATACAGATGTTTATAGGATTCAGTACTCAAGATATTTGACCACAAAATCGGACCACTTAGACTTCCTTTAGTAGCTCTGTGTGATTCGCTCCTGTGATATAAAAAGCAGCTGTGGCTGTGAGATTAGCAACAGCAGCTTAAGTTCATAAGCAGCAACAATCAACAGCATCTTAAATCCACCAGTGAAAAAGAAGTTTTTTTTTTTTTTTCAACCACCCCCCTCCCTCTCCCCTGGTTTACTCTTTTTCAGTGAAAGCCAAAAATGTGGCTCAAACTCACTGCACTGAGGTAACAAACGGGGCTTTGTTGAAAACCATGATCTTTGATTATTGCTTCTTTTACTTGGTTTTTTCTCCTTTGATATTAGTTATTATAAACTGTAAGGTCAAATTTGATTAAAAGATATTAACCAATGACTAATTGATGTTTTCGTACAGACCAAGTTGTACCTTTTTATAAAGTTAAGATCTAGAGCATGTTGTTTGTGGAAGTTGAGTCTTAATGGCAATCTTTAAGCATTTCCATTTGTTCTTGAATCTAAATCTGCCTTTTGCTTCTAGAAGCAAAATGATTGTTGATAAAAAACAGCTAGAATTAGTCCTTGGTTATTTCTGCATGCTGGTAATACCGGCAGGTTTTAAGGTTTCAGCTTGGCTAAATAATTTTATGTCTTTGTTTAAGACAATTTTTTTTTGCCACTAAATTAGTATATTTTTATCCTTTGTCACAGATCAAAGGCATTGGGGAATTGCTTGATGGTCTAATCCCATATTCTCAGAGACATTTCATCAGGATTGACAGGCACATAAGAAGCACATTTTTGTTGGACTATACTCTCATTGGGATGTCTGTCATCGAACCAGTAACTGAGGGTGATTCAAAGACTAGATCTTTATTGCATTCTGAGAAGTATATGGAGGATGTGCCTTTAAGAGATTATGCTGACGAGGATCAAAAACAGGTATCTGGAGGTCCGAAAGAGAAGGCCTCGGCAAAAAAGAGGAAAATCTGGCAAGTCCAGAGATAGTTCGCGCTCACATAAGAAGGTCAAGGGTGATGCACAATCAAATTCAGAAGCCATTTCATTGCAGGCATAACGAGATGAAAGTCGATGTATCCTCATCTTCCCTAAGTCGCTTTCTTGCTTGCCTGATCTATCAAGAAATTTTACATTTTTGTTCAAGCCAATTATTGGAAAATGTATCTTAGCCTTTCTTCTGATTGCCTTCTTTGGAAGAGCCAATTTTGAAGCATCTCTGTAATTGTAATTGTAGTTGTAGGGGAAAATGCAGTTAAGCTCTTGAGTTGTAACTGAACCATAGATACTGGAGTTGTAATATTATGCATGAAAAGTTTTCCTTCAATCTTATGGATGAACTCTAAAAAATCTTATGGATGGATGATTTAAGTACTAAGCCTACAGTACCAGAAAAAGAAAAGTACCAAGTAACACTGGACCCACCGGCCACAAGTAAGTGTAATGTAATCTTGCACCTTTTTCAAGAATTTTATGTTCTCAATTGCCACGTGTCCTCCACCCATGCTCCTCCCCTCTACTTACTAACGAAGTTAAAACGTTCTCTTTATATGTACTCTGGCAGGCTGAAACTTTCGTTTCTCTCTAAAGTCTCAACTTTCTCGGTTCCCAAACAGACTTCCCACCGGAAAATGTCAAATCTTCCTTCAAAACCATACCGAATCGGCTTCGCTCTAACTCCCAAAAAGGAGAAAACCTTCATCGTACCATCCCTTCTTTTGCACGCCCACAGTAATGGCGTCGTCTTTGTCAAAATCGATCCCAATAGACCTTTAACCCAACAAGGACCGTTTGATTGCATCATGCACAAACTGTACGGCTCAGATTGGAAACAAAATCTCCAAGACTTCTCTTCCCAAAACCCTCACATCCCCATCATCGACTCCCCGGATTCCATCGAGATTCTCCACAACAGAATCTCCATGCTCGAAACGGTTTCCAAACTAAATGTCAAAAATTCCGGTGTCCCCAAACAGGTTGTCGTTACTGAAGTTGCTGACTTGGAAAAAAATCTGGAACTGAAGTTTCCGTTGATTGCGAAGCCGTTAGACGCGGACGGCAGCGAGACGTCGCATAAAATGCACCTTGTCTTCGACAACGACGGTTTAAAGAACTTGACGCCGCCGCTTGTTTTACAGGAATTCATTAATCACGGCGGTGTCGTTTTTAAAGTCTACGTGGCGGGGGATTATGTCCGGTGCGTGAAACGGAAGTCGTTGCCGGATATTCCAGAGGAGAAGCTGGTAAACTTGAAAGGTTCTTTGCCGTTTTCGCAGGTTTCGAATTTGGCTGCAGCTGGCGGCGGTGGTGGTGGTGGAGGAGAAGGCTGTGAGTTTGAAAAGACGGAAATGCCCCCGGAGAGTCTAGTAAAGGAGTTGGTGAAAGGGCTAAGAGAGGAATTGAGGTTGAATCTGTTTAACTTTGATGTAATTAGGGATGGTAAAAATAAGGATAATTACTTAGTCATTGACATTAACTATTTCCCTGGGTACGCGAAAATGCCCGATTTTGAGTCTGTTATAACGGATTTTTTGCGGGATGTTGTGCAAAAGGGGGGAAATGGTGGTGAAAACTGAGGATTGAAGGTGCCGAATATAGGTACATTTTACATATTTGATGTTTCAATAAGCTCATATTTCGAATTTACTTGTATCAAATTTTGCAGATAATTTTAGTGAATGAATGAAAATTTTCAATACTTATTGCTATGTCAATTGATTTCTATGGGACGTGGATTTTGTTTCTGGTAGTTTGTAAAGAGTATTGTGCATGTTTTGGCAAGAGTGGATCTAGAAGAAAATCAGTAAATTTTATCATTTCCTTACTTTCCCTGATAATTATGGCTTGCTAATGGAAGTTATGCACACATTTGGTTGACTCAGCATTAACTTTGTTATACTAATTTTAAAGAACTTGCCATCGAAGCTTATTGGCGGATCATTGCGATAATGTTGCACTGGTATCATGGAATCCATGTTTTAACCTTGTTGATGTTAGATGAATAGTTTCTTATGATATAGAGAAGAATTTCTTCATACATGCTCCAACTTCCCAAAACACTACATAAACAAAAGGGTCTAGAGTTTTAGGATATAGCTAAAAATTATGTCAATCTTACTTATTGTGATGGATATGAAGGTATGTGCAAACAAGGTAAAAAAGTAACAATACTAAAAAAACACTTGAGTAATCTATACTGATAAGGAGGAATTTTGTGTGTGATAAAATTTAAGGAGTAGGGAGGAAAATGTAGAGTTCGATGTATTGGCCGGCAAGATTCTGATGCTGGCCAGCATAAATAGGTTGATAGTGGAAGCAGAATAAATTCTTCAGCCTAAATATGCTTTGCTTTTATTGCAACTTACACAAAGTTGGTCCAATGAATAAAATATTAAAGGATTATTGATGGTGAATGAAAGTTGAGCTTGTGTCACTCATTACCTCAAGTTCCTTTGTTATTCTCAGTTAGGTACAAGAATGAGAATTTGTTTATAGTATGAGATATGTTGGTTATTCTTGGTTACAGGCTATTTTGAAGTCAGTCATATAGTCATTTTATGAGATATGTTGGTCTAACCCCAACTCATCATCTAAAGATTTTAGATCAAATTTAGATCGATTCCTTATAGAACCTGTATGCTTTCCGATATCAGGTTAATAGCTCCATTTAAGGTAGTCTCTTCACCAGTAACTATTGGTATCCCATGCATCCGGCTTCAAATTTCATTTTTCAACGTATGGGAAATGCAAGGGTAAGTTGTTTATCTTTACTGTTTCCATGCTTGAAATGTGCCAAGGTATTAGCGCTAATTATTATGAAATCTAAACTGCAAAATCAGATTTTAGAATTAATGTGCCGTCACTTAGTCATCAAATATACCATGCAACATGAATGTAAAATACACACATTTGCACATGCTTCTCTCCGGCCATTATTGGTGACAGTTGCATCATTAATTAGAACATCTATTCTGATTATTTGAGGTGACTCCATACCTACTGCAATCTTTCTTTAGGAAGATCTTGGGATTTTGCTGTTTAGCATTTAAATAATATCCCTATCTTTTGCAAATTCATGCATAGATAAAAGTCCTGCATGTATGCATGAGCAGCTGGATCTGTTAATTGCTAAAATGTTATCTTGCCATGCCTGCAAATTGCAGCCATTATCTTGATTGTGATTTTCTTTTTAGAGTTTAATCTGTTATTATTGAAATGATTTAGTAAATATACATATAACTAAAGGCTAAAAACTGCTCATGGTTGTAGAAACCAGTATTCTAATAAGCTTTAGTAAGTAGTAACAGAACACCATAGCTGAAAACATCAGATTTCTCTGATAAATGTCCTTCCATTGGGTATTCTGGAGAAATGTAGCTGATGCGCAGCGCATCAATATAAAGACAGCCATATTAGTATTCTGATCGCCTACTATGTTCATTACTTGGTGAATTTAATATCTACCTACTATGTTCCCTTCTCCCTGTACCCTTCTTGTGTTGGCTTGAAATTAAAAGCCTCAAAAAAAATAAAATAAAATAAACATCATAGCCATTGTAAAGTCTTTTCCGATCCAAGAAGTATTGTTTGACTTCATTTTTAAGAAAGGCAGAGAAAAAGGGTGAGAAGGCTGAGCAAGTTCTAGCAAAAAAGAAATCAGAAATGCATTGAAGCTTTTTTTGGGCTTGTAGTCATAGAGATATCTTTCTTTTCATCAACACAACAGCCCAGGAGTCTAACAAAATTTTGGGTTTTGATTTTAAGAAATGGTCATTACTTCATAAGTCAATTCTTTTAAATTCCTGTCTAGAAGCTCTTTCAATTAGAACTGGCAATTGGGCGGGTTCGGATATTTTCGGGTTCGGGTATTTTCGGGTATTTCGGGTTCGGGTATTTCGGGCCGGATCGGGATCGGGTTCGGGTTCACTTTCGATATTCAGAGGCCGATCCGAATTTCTGTCTCATCCTGATTCAACGTGTAAGCTTTTTTTGAAAGAAAAATAATTGTTTATCTTTTATTTTACTATAAGTTTATTGATAATTATAATATAATAAGATGGAGTATATAATATAACATGATAATCAATATATTTCTAGGACCACATTCATCTAAAAAACGACAGTTATTTTGGAACGGAGGAAGCATATATAAAGATTGAGTAATTGTTAAAAAATACTAACGAAAGAACTGTCTCATCATTAGAGACATTCAGAGACTCCCACATGATGAAAAAAAGTAAAAGGTCTCAAGAAGAAAATGATCATACTTGCTAAAAGCGAAAACTCTTATTTGGAAAGACAACGCCACCGACAATTATTAAGTTGTGTATTGTGTGTAACATTTAAATTAACTGAATTAAATATAAAATACATATACTTCAACACTAATTTAAACTATTTAATGCTAATTAATACTAAATTGTAGCAAATTAAAACAAATTAAGTATTAAATTAAACAAATAATCAAAATGCAAGCCTTAGATTAAACAAATTAAAAACTAATGGACCCTTAATTGAACCTATAAAGAACTTGGACTTATTTATTTATATGTAATAGCTTTTTAATATTAAAAGGAAGAAATGTGATTTTTCTAAACAATAATGAAAAATTTTTATTTTATAAATAATTATTGATTTTTTTAATATTATTTTGATCTCGGGCTCGGGTTGTCTCGGGTTCGCGTATTTTCGGGATCGGGTTGTCTCGGGTCCGGGTATTTTCGGGTTCGGGTAATTTCGGGTTCGGGCGGGTTCGGGACGTTGACTTTTCTGGTCAATTCGGGTAATTTCGGGTTCGGGTTCGGGCGGGTTTCGGGTTCATTTTGCCAGCTCTACTTTCAATCTTTTAACTGCCATTTCCTGCGCCATTCTGAAAATTAGCTTAGTGAAGTAGTAATGTCATTGCCAGACAAGCTCATTCTCAGGCTCATTGCTGAGAATTAACAATTACCTTGTACACTGGACCTGCCCTAACCTTAGGCATGAGAAGCATTGATTTTCATTTAAGAATTCCCTAATTTGAAAATTTTTTTTAAGTATGTGTTTCATTTGTTGGAATTGTGTATTTTGATCCTTATTTGAGAAAATTTTGAAACGTTTCATCCTTATTTCAGCATTTAGCCGTCAGAAAAGGGCTTATTTGACCTTTTTTAAGAGTTCAGGGGCTTATTTGGCTGCAATTATAATTCATGGTCTTATTTGGCCATTTTGTGTAAGTTTAGGGTCCTTTTTTAGCAATAAGCCTACTTTTGACAGATTGAAGACAAGTTGGTTGTTGCTGTTGCAACTTTGCAAGTTCTTTCGAATAGTGGTAGCTGTAATAGTTTTAACTTCATTGATGTCGATCCCAGAAATGTTAGCACTCTGAAAATTTTGCCCATCGTTCCGTCTCCTTTATAAAATGGCGCCATCACTTGAGTTTTTACTGTCGTAGCTGAAACAGAAAGTAGTAAGCAGTACATCAATTAAGTAACTAAAAAACCATAGAACTGCTGATTCAAGGGACATTACCTCTATGCACCTCCACCAAAAGAATGCAGTGATAATTATTCCTATGATGACCGTAATTGCGATGATCATAAATACAGCCAAGACCAGCACCATATGCATAACCATAAAAACAGTTCGTTCAGGCACTCTTTCACATTTATCTTCTGAGGAAGGTGACCACCATGCAAAGTCTGGTACTTTTATGTTCTCAAGCTTCACAAGACCCTCTTCGTTACCTGGTTCACTGTACTTTATACTCTTTCCCTCCAAGGTTTTAGTCCTAACGCTATCACTATCCCAATTTTCATTTATTCCATTAACCTGTATTCTTGGGCTCAAACCCTCTCACACAGCTGCAAAATGATTGCTTGCAATAGTCACATCTCAAATTGCCCATCCTTGTCATAGATGTGAATTGCATTTATCCTCAAGAGCGCAGCTCTGATCCTTCCAATATTCCTTCCAGCAATGTTGCTGGGGGCTATCTCGGAAAATGTGTGCTAAAAAGAAACAAAAAAAGGAAGCTTTGGGAAAGAGTATAATTATAAGATCAAGGATTTGTGTTACATATGAACGACAGGAAGTATGATCATGGAAGGAGAACACTTCATATGCTTTTTCTTTTTTACTGTGAAATAGTTGTACTCTGAGTATGACTTTAAGGAACACTGTAGGTGATAAAATGAAGTTTGAGGGCTTCCTGATGCACGCACGGTGCTCAGCCTAGAAGAAGGGAGAAGAAATAGAGAGAAAAGAGAGTTTAGAGAAGAAAATTGATTTTTTTCATTGATTGAAGAGAAAGAGGTTACAACATATATGTAGGAAAAGAAACGTGTTCAACAGAGCATTCTTGGATCAAGCCCATTCACAATTTCCTAAGGAATAAAATAACTAATTATGAGACAATTATTCCATGACAAAGTCTTGAGTCCACGCAGGGTCTTAACCAAAATTGCAGCTATTGGGCCTGATGAAGTGAGGCTTGAAGGTGAGGGTTGAGGCTGGACCCTAGCTCGTAACATTGCCTTCCCCTTAACGACAACCTTGTCCTCAAGGTTGAAGGGATTAAGAGCAACACTGCAGTAGGTTCCAAGGCCTTTCTGAATGTGATGCAAGTAAGCTTGAGACTGCATCTTCTTCTGCTGCAAGGATCTTGCTATAGTTGGTGTCGCATTGGGCTTCCGACTTATATGAATTGCGGTAGCAAGTTGGCATACCAATTGGCCAAGAGCTTTGCAAATTGCTTGAACACCAAACCATATTGTTCGTCTAGCAGCTGAAATCATGCCTAACCACCCTAGTTGCCTTCCTTTTACAGTCTGCTGTAATTCATTTGATTGAATTCCCAAGGAATTTTTTTTCTTGAACATATGGAAAGCTTTGTCATATGAGCTATGTTGAACATATGCTGTAATCAGAACACTCCAAGCAACCCTCAATTGTTCATCCATAGCATTTAACACCCTTAGAGCTTGAAATATTGATGAACAGCCACAAAAAGAAACAAACATCCTAATAGTTGAAACCAAGGACATGCTAGGAATTTGAGCAAATATGAATCTAGATGGTTGAGCCAAGAAAAGTCCAGGCCGAAAGCCTATGAATACCAAAGGATGTTTCTCCCGCATGATGTCTAAATTCTCCTTAATTGTACTCAAACTATTCACATCATCAACAGCTATAACAACTAGCAAGATCACATCATTCATTATCACTACAACATCACTTTGCCTAGTAAGTAAGAAGCAATGAATTGAATTCGCAACAAGAGGTTCCAAATACAGTGATACGCCAATGAAGTCAACATCATTAATCTGCTCTATAGTTGTTACCTGCTGCGGCCATATAAATTTAGGTTTGGCATTTTCATACTCCGTTGGAAGGCAATGATCTTGCATCTTGGAAACGGGAGGCATGTTGAAGGCTATAGCTGTTTTTGGTATTTTATCAAACAGTTGGATGGCACAACTTTTCGTATTTAAGTTCGAAGAAGCAATACCCCCTGGGCGGAACCCGATGAAAACAAGCAAGGGAAGAGCCACCGTGGCTTGCGACAGCCCTCCAACGTGAGCCGCTAGATCCTCGCATCCCTCCGCCACCAACACCAAGGCATCAACTGAACGGTTTGGGAAACTCCAAATTGGTAGTAAGGGGCTTGGGGTCTTTGAACCGAGACTTGTGGAGAATTTCAATTTGTTCTCCAATCTCCACCGTTGCAGCGCCAGATTCCTCCACTTTTTCCTCACAAGAAGCAGCCATGGTTTTGAGAGTTTGTTGTATGCCGTCAATGTCGCTGTTGGCCATGGAAATAGCGGACAAGGAAGGGGTTGGTGGTAGTGGTGGCAACAATGGGGAAGCAGGGGATTTGTCCAATTGTGCAGCCCTAATTTGGAGGTCAACGATAGAAGAAGCCTGAACTTCCAATTTGGTTTTGAGGTCCTGAATTTGAGCAGTGAGAGCAACAAGGGCTTCGGCAAAATCAACCTCGGGAGGCATGATTAAGCAACGAAAGCACCAATGATGCATGCACGGTGCTCAGCCTAGAAGAAGGGAGAAGAAATAGAGAGAAAAGAGAGTTTAGAGAAGAAAATTGATTTTTTTCATTGATTGAAGAAGGAGGTTACAGCATATATGTAGGAAAAGAAACGTGTTCAACAGAGCATTCTTGGATCAAGCCCATTC
>AWWV01014566.1:0-10618 GCA_001974805.1 Corchorus capsularis | reverse complement strand
CAAGGAGGATATCAAAATTTCATATGAAGGTTATCAAAATTTCATAGTTTAGTTTTCAAAATGTCATAAGAGGGTTATCAAAATTTCATAGTATGTAGATCAAAATTTCATAGGGAGATTAACAAAATTTCATAATGAGATTATCAAAAATCATAGGGAGGTTATCAAAATTTGTAGTTATCAAGATTTCATAAGAAAGTTATCAAAATTTTATAGGAAGATTTATCAAAATTTCATAGTGTGATAATCAAAATTTCAGAGTGTGTGATTACTAACACAATTCATATGGAGGTTTTTAAATTTTCATAACGTGGTTATTAATATATCATATGGAGGTTATCAACATCTCATAGTGTTGGTTATTAAAATTTCATTGGGACCAATTGAGGTCTTCAAAATTCCTTAGGACGGTTAACAAAATTTCATAAGAAGGTTAAAAAAAATTTAGAAAAAGGTTCTTGAAATTCTATAATATCGTTATTAAAATTTCATAGGAAGGTTATCAAAATTTCATAATAGGATCATAAAAAATAGTGTAATTATCATAATTTAATAGTGAGGTTATCATAATTTCATATGAATATTTTATTTAAACACATTGCGCCACGTGCAACGCACGTGAAAGCTAAAACTAGTATATATATATATATATATAAGATGTATAGTCAATAGTTAGAATAATTTACTTTTCAATTAAAATCTTGAAAATTTGTCAGAGAAATTATTGCTCTTTCTTAAAATATATCAAAGAATTTTTTAATCAATAATAATAAATATTAGAATTATTTAGAGACACATGTCGATTAACTGCACATAACATTTGTCGAGATTTGGAGCCCTCAACATTTAAAGAGTTACTATATTTGTAGTGTACATTGTTTTAAATATATATATATATAAGATATATAAGATATATAAGATATATATATATATGATATAATTAATATTGGTTTTCTGCCATTAGATCCCAAAGGAAAAAGTAAGCATAGCCGTTGGATAGAAGAAGAAGACCTAATCTTATCTTTTTTTAATTTTTCTTTTTTGGTGAAAGACCTAATCTTATATATCTCTATAATAAAAATAAAATAATAAAATAATAAAAATATATTATTATATAATATAATAAATAGGTTATTATTTTGGCCGTAGTATAAATAGGTTCTTTAATCCTTACCTTCAAGTTTGAACTCCTCCCAGCTTTGGAGAGAACACGCTCTCCTGACGACAAAAACACAACCCACCGCACTGCCACACGCAACCGTCAGATCAATCTGCGCTTCTGCGCTCAAACGCTTAGTACTTTTTTCTTTCTTTCTATAAGAGGTAAAAAACTTGGTACTTCTTCATAGCTATACAGTTTCTACTTTTTGTTTGTTTTGTGCAAAAAAGGGAAAATGATTTCTACTCCCCCGAGATCTGCGAGTCTACTACTAGCTATGATACTTCTTTTCAATATATATAATCAATTTCAATTTTTATTAGTATAGTAGTATGTATATTTTCACTTTTTGTTACTTCACATAATTGTAAATTTAATCCCAATTTTTTGTTTTTTGTTTTTGTTTTTTGTAATTAATTTTTTGTTATACTTATAGATTGGTTCATATCTTTTCTATGGGTTCCAGTTTCAGGGAAAAAGGTGAATTTCATAGATCATTGAGCATCCAAGCAAAGTCCCCTGATTTAGCAAATCAAGATCTAGTTGATTTGCCATCCCACAACTTACCTATAACAAATTGCCTAACCATTTGAAGCGGCATATAAGACATTATCTCTATAAGTCAAGTAAAATATTAGTACATAAGTTTTTATTTTACTATGGGCAGCCTCTATTACTACAATATTATGGTTGAGTTGACCCGTCGATTTTTAACTCATATTTCAAAAAATGTTCTGTCACAGAATTCTAGATTTTGAGTATTAATTATGTAGAACCATTAATTTGTTTTCTTATAATAAGATCGACTGGATTTATTCTTTCTTTTTTGGACATGATTGACTCATTGCTTTAGCATAAATTTGGTTGGTCCATTTTCATTAAATTTTTTTAGATCTAGAAAAATTTGGAAGAAATTAAGGTGGAAATCCTTTTAATATTTCACCATAGGCACAGCAGCTTTATTGCTTTATTATTTATATTATATTTATAAAATTAACATAAATATTTCCTCTATAAAATTAACATAGAGGTTATAACATCCAATAGCCAAGAAGTACCTTCCTCGATCCAAACTACTACTTCACTATCTAAAGATGAGTTATGTTTGGCTAGATAACTATTTAATTTTGTTTTCCATTTTGAAAAGAGAAATTAATGGTAATATGATGCATTTGTATATATAACATGCAGTAACTATTAATAAGTGGCATTCAAATTCAATGAATCTATCTTATTGGCAATATGTTTTTATTTGTATATATTGTTTTGGTCCATATTCATTCATTGAGAATTTTTTTTAATCATATCCAATATTTTATAGTTCGTCACTATAGCTTTTACATTAACTAAAGTTATATAAATAAATGGCCATGCATAATAGAAATAATAATTCTTATTAATTGTATGATGTAACAATATATGGGGGCTAGAATTAGAGAACAATAGGTGCACTCGAGCATGGACAAACTTTGGCCAATTTGTTTAATGATGATGCTTTGGCAGGTAAATGTACATGTATTTGGCAATTGCAGACTACTGAGAGGATTCGCTTCTTCTTATGGGTGGTATGAGTTATGCAATATGGTTGAGGAATCTATTGAACATATAGTCGGACGACTTTCTTATAGATAAATGCTCCGAAGGTTGTGCCTACATGGCATTGTACCGTGGAGTATGCTTTTTGTCTTGCTACTATGGACTGTACGGGAAAGTTGGAATAGGTTTGTGTTTGATGATGTGGTTCTTAGTGCCGAAGGGGTCTTTTAGTATGCTACTGCACTTGCAAAAGACTCGCTTTTTAAGAAACGGCAAGCCCAAGACTCACCTCGCCATGCCTTATCCAGTGGATGGCTCCTCCATCACGGGTGTGGATACTGAATTCGAATACAGAGATGGACCTGCTATAGCAGGGGCTTATTGTGTAACTAGGTCAAAGGTTACATGATTAATACCGGTAAAAACTAATAGCTTGGCCCCTCCATCAGGGGTGTGGATACTGAATTCTTATGGCTTAATTCTATTTGGAGATGGACGTGCTTAAGTAGGGGCTTATTGCGTGATTGTAATGCTAGTAATTAGATCAAAGGTTACATGATTAATATTGGAAAAACTAATAGCTTATGTGCAGAGCTGTGGGGTGTACAACATGGCATTGTTTTAGCGAAGAAGTTTCAGATTGATAAACTTATTGTGGAGTTTGATGCTGTGGTGGTTGTGCTTTTCTTGCATGATTAGGTTGATTTGGCTATACTTTAGTTCGTGACTGCCTTGAATTGATGAAGAGTGATTCGATTGCTAAGGTTCGATAACCTTTTTCTTCATTTTTTAATTTTGTTTTCCATTTAAAAATTAGAAATTAATGGTAATATAGTATACAGTAACTATTAATATTGGCATTCAAATTCAATCTATTCTATTGGCAATGTGTTTTTATTTGTATATCGGTTTGGTCCATATTCATTCATTTTTAACTCCTTGACAGTAATTCATTCGATCCCAACATAACCTATTCAGAAATTTTTTTAGTCATATCCAATATTTTTTAGTTTGTAATTATATTTTTTACATTAATTGAAGTTATAAATAAATGGCCATGCAATCATAGTAATTCTTATTAATTGTGTGATGGAGAAGAACTGATGGTTCCTTAATAATTAAGCAAAAATTAGGAAACTTGCTCTTAGATGATTTTCTTTGATTTTTCGGGGGTAGGATTAGAGAACAATAATCATTATCTTCTTTAATTTGCAGATAGGCCGATGAAGTATTTGGTGCTCCTCCTAACCATAGCTTATGTTTGTGTGTCAATGGGATGATAGCAAATATGAACCATTGGTTTTTTTCTTGACACAAAACTATTAACCATTGGTTAGTGCCCCATGTTCCATGGACTATTGCGCGACTTGGAATGGCTCTTGGATGGTATGTGATTCTTTCCCTTCTTGCCCCTTTATTTTTTAATCAGAATTGGATTCCTTCTTTGCCCATTACAAGTCATGCTTTTTAGTTCTTATGTGCAAATCTTGATTCCTTCATGCTTAGAATCAACCATCATTCCAAAATATGCTTTAATTGAATTTAATAACTATAAAATTTGAATAAGGTTCCTATCCGTTGAGGAGTTTGAATCCTTATGTGATAAAGATTTGAAATCTTCTCTTCCTCCAATAAATTTTACACACTAGAAAAGCATATAAAAGAGCCATTTCAATTTCATATTTTACACTAAATCTAGTCTATCATTATTAAGAGCAAGATGGAAAAACTCAACAGGTTGTTTGGTATCAGCAACTAAAAAGGGAGTTTTTTCCTAGAAATTAAGACTATGTTTGCTAGTGGAGAATATTCTCCATTTTCCATCTCCAAAAATATCAAAGAAACTAGGTAGTGCCACAACATGTTTCAATGCAAACAAGCATATTTTTAGAGAATGAAGATGACAATGGAGTGAAAATCTCAAAATAAAATAAATATGTTCTTCATTTCCCACTCCATTGTCATCTCCATTTTCAAAAAATATACTTGTTTTCATTGACAAATTTGTGTCACTACCTATTTTTTTGTTATTTTTGAAGATGGAAAAAGGAGAATGTTCTCGGTCTCCACTACCAAACATAGCCTAAGATTCTAGCATTGGCCAGGCAACAATCTTACGCTTATTTTTGTTTCATTTCGTGATTTAGATTTCGAGCCTCTAAATAACACCTCATGAACCAACCCGCTTTAGGCTACCATCAGAAAATTTATAAGAATTTAACTTAAACTAACCTTGTATCAGGGATTTTAAGAAACAATAACCAATCTCTTTGTGGATGTGGATGGCACATTACTAAAAGCAACATGGAAAAAACCCAACAGGTTTGTTGGTAGCAGCAATTAAAAGTTTAAAACAGAATTAGGAACAGAGTTTTTTTTTTTTTTTTTGGCTGTAAGGAGGGGAGTTTTTTCCTTGGACCTTGATAAATCCTAGCATTGGGCCAGACACCAATCTTACAAGATGGTGTGGGCTTATTTGGGTTTTTTATTTCGTGATTTAGATGGGCCTCTAAAATACTAGCCGCACCTATCTAATACTCTAGTATTCTATGGAACTCAAATTAACAGTTAGACATTACCCTGATTACAATGAGTAAGTATAATCAAAGAAATCAGTCCTATGATGTAATTTTATGAATTTGTTAGGGAGGTTTTAGTAAATACAATTGAATGGATACAAAGCCCTAAGTCTCATATTTTTCTTTCTTCCGCCACCAACCAGTCTGCCTCCTCTCCATGTTCTTTGTTTTCAACTTTTCCCCTCAAAAATGGGCAAATTTCCGCCATAATATTGCTTAAGGTTTTGTTGTAGTGTAGACTTTAGAAGGTAGTTTTAACATAGTTTCGTGGGGAAATCAGGGTTTTTTTTCACTGAAGCATTCTGCGGTTCTTGTCAGAGGCAAGCCATAGTTCCATCTCAGGCTGCAATAGGTATGTGTTTCTTTGAATCGCTCTGTTATGGCTTCTTTCTTTAATGTTTTGTTCTTCGTTGAATTGATTGCCTCAAAGATGGGCTGCATTTGTTCTCTTTCGTTTATATTAACTTATCACCTTAATAAGAAGTTGGATTTTTCTAATCTTTAGTCTCGAAATTTAGGGTTTTGTTCTCTCTTATTAAAATCTATATGTTTTATAGTATGTGATTCTGAACAACAGATTCTATATGAAATTTATGTTTAGGGTTTTGATTTTTCTTTTGGTTAAGGTTTAGTGATGAATGATCATGAGAGACATGAAAGAACATTTATCTTGTGAGCTATGCTGAGAGAGAGTAGAGCATTGGATTGGCGAGTTACTCTGGCTTGTTTGTCTTAGGATGGTTGGGTACTCTATGAAAGAATTTCTGGTTTCTTTGTGTTATTATTTCTTAATCTCTTAGATATCAAACGACAATTTTTGTCTTGTATTTCTCTGCATATCTCTATTTTTTTCCCTCTGGTATTTGGTTTGACTTGATGTCAGCTTTAGATTTCTATATGAATCATTGTCAAAGGCTCCTATTTTCTGTTTGCTTTTGTTAGTCTCTCTGTTTCTTCAAGGACCTTAAGATTTATATCCTTGTCCTGTGTTTTTCTGGAAAACCCAGATTTAGCATTTTCCAGATTTAAATGCTATTAATTTTAAATTCTTCTTCGATTTTTATAAATGCAGAATCGTAGTTTCTGGTCTTGAGTACACTACAAGCCTACAAGTACAAGTCTACAACTCATTATATGCAATCTAATGGCTGCCCTTCGACGATCAGCTTTCTCTTTCGTTCACCATTCGCCTCTCCTCCGACCATCGGTTACCTCTCTCCTTAACCGTTCACCTCTCCTTCAACAAGCTGCTTTCCACCGATTCCCATACCATTCACCCCTACAAGCCCATTTTCCCGTCACAGCTCCTATCCCAGCCATCCCAGCCATCCCAGCTGCCCTTTTTACACAGAAGGTTTTCTACTATCTCACCTGAGAGAGAGGAACTCAGGGAGGTGCCCAAGAAGCCTAATCGTCTCAAAAAATTCTTGAAGTGGATCATGGAATCGTTATGCCGACTCAAGGCCTGGGCTCACACATCAGGAAGAAAGTTGGGCATCATTGTGTGTTCTTGTTTAGGTGGGATTGCCTTGTGGATGACCAACCACCGATCTTGGTCATCCACAAGGCAATCCCACCTAAACAAGAACAAGCTAGCTTAAGAAACCCGATTTTTTTGTGTTGATTTACTTACTTTGTTTGAAATTCTGACTAATGTTGTTGTTGTGTTGTGGAGGCTGTGGTCGATGCCTTGAAGGACATTGACACTACCCTAAAGGATGGCCTTAAAGCGGTCAATGATACCTTAAGATCAACACTCCCCCTGCCACCCCACCGCCCAAACCCAAATTAGGTGAGTTCTAATTATGAATCTGATTAGAACTTTATTTTTTTGGGTACAAATCTGATTAGAACTTTATTTTTTTGGGTACAAATCTGATTAGAACTTTATGAGTTCTGCATAACTAAGCTTAGCTGGATAATTAGTTCTGCATATTTTGAGAAATGTTCCAAACTAATAGCTATAGTCCATCTCTTGGGATGTGGATGCTATTGCAGGTCATATACATGTTTTGAGGCAGCAGCAACAAAGTTGTTACAAGACTGCAGCAGCAAAGGTGGTACAAGATCTCTGATGGTGACTACACAAGAGTTTGAGAACTTTGGTTTATAATTTAGTACTCTATTGTTAATTGGTTTGGTTTGTTTGAAGTTCATATCCTTATAATTTACTTCCCTCATATGATTGAGATAGGACAAAAACACCTACATGGAAGACGAATTACATGTTTCCATGCCTATGCTATGCAATTCCCCCTTAGTATTTACTTTTAAAATATCTTCTCGGTGCAAATTCCTTTAAGAATTCTATTTAATTTTTATGACATTATCCATTTACAGCCTTCCTAGTATATCAGGCTACTTTCACTGTCAAAGTTCATGGGGAGGGATGGGGCCTTCAATTAAGGATCGAAGAGCTCCCTTACCTTTCCAATTATCCAGCCAGAAGTTGGTATTTTCGCCAGATTTTGAGTACTGTTACTTATGACGAGCCAAAGCTTAAATGTGAAAGCCCATCTCCAACCAAAGATTGAACCTCAAAAGAGTCCGACTCAATCCCTTAACTGGCTTTCTATTCTAGTTGTTCAGGGGGAACTCTCTGTTCTCTCAACTTTCTCGAACTGAACCAGCTCGGGATTTCCTATTGAGAAAAGCCATAGGTATCAATTAAGACATGACCCTGCGATTAGGAACCCCATGACTGAGCAAAGTATATCAGGCTACTTTTCTTTGCCTAATAAATGGCTGGAAAAGTTATACTATTATCTTTTGACGATTCGAGCTGCCTGCAAATGGCCTTACGAGATCATAAAAAGATTGGCTCTTTAATCTTTATGCACCCTGAGTTCAACAAGACAACACATAAAGGTTAACAGGTTGAATATTATTGGTCTTAAACAAAATTAGGTGAAACTTGAAAGAAAGGCGGTAGTTTTGCTATTTATGTCTCTGCTCTAGCAAAATTGTATGACTTTGAAGGATATGCATATATTACTTGTCACTTTTCATTTCAGGCTTTTGAAACCTAACCCTAACACTTTGAAACCTAAGTCAGCTCTAGTGAACTCTAGCTTGTTCCCCTTATTTTCGAGGATGGCCATGACTGCTAGTTCTTCAATCTCAGAGGCAAGCATCTTTTTGATGGCTATTAATTAATGTTGTAATCTAAAATCCCACTTTTTTTAAAGAGAGAACTATAAATTATAAAACACAAACTTTTGGAAGAACTTGAATTAATAAAGGAAGTGACGGTCACAATATCCGGATCAAACAAACTAAACTAGTTCCTATCACATTGTACTTCAGAACATCCTAAGTTGCATAAAGCACATCTAGCAGAAAATTAGTGGACTGTTTACATGAAAATTGAAACTGAACAGGGTATGTAGCTACTGCAATACTTGGTGCAGACATCCCAGACTATCAAGCATTCACAAAGCTGCTCGTGATTCGCCTACTTTTTGACTCGCCCTGGCAGTACCTGAGCTTGACGACTCACCCATGGCATCGGGAGAAGCAGCAGCAGCAGTAGCAGCAGCTTGGGGTGAATGTCTCTTCAAAGAAGTTGGCATACCCGATATTTCCTGAAAGAATGGAGAAAGAATGAAAGATGATCTAACAACTATCTTAATATAAAGTGTACCAATAATTCATCCCTTGAGGGTAGAACTCTTCATATGCAAGCCAGAGCATTTGCATTGGTTTTCTGCTTGGCATCACATGCAGCCATTCCATATTGCCATTGACCAAGTTTATATAAAGCCAATTAGCCAAAAAGAGATCAAATTGTAACCCTTTTCCCCAAATTACCTTCATCAAATGAAGCCTCAGGTCACAAGGACGGACTTGGTTTCCAATACATGCCATTGCAAATTTTGAATATTGAAATAGTACATCAGCAGCAGCTTGCTTTTTCTCCTCAATCTAAAATAATCGATACAATAAGAAAGAGAATGAAGTAAATCAACAGCTTTATAAAGAGGAGATTGACAATATTTAGTACAGAACATTTAGCATAAGTTATTATGTAAGAGAGAAATCAGGCAACTGACAACTGAAACAGCAAAACAAAGTATAATCCAATTTCACAAGAAGTTATGACCATAACATCTGAAGCTGTCCAATAGCAAACTCAAATTAAGACTTTAATCCTGACTTGTTGGCCCCTATGGATTTTATTGGCTATTAGGCCGATTCTATAATAGATTACATATATATATCATCACACCTGAAGAAAAGCTTTAGATTTTTTAAGAAGAGATGTTGCAGCTGTGCCCCTCAAGACAACATACACAAACTCTCAAATCAAAATCAAGTCCATCTTGAATCGCTTTTCTTCCCATGGGATCACTCATGCTAAACATAAAGTTTTCACCTTTAAGTATTCCTATGTGTGAATCAAAAGCAAGTTATAGTCTATTTGATGCACATAATCATTCCAACACAGGGGAAAATGAAATGAATTTAAAATGCTACAAATGCCACAATCCACAAAACAATACTCCATAATAAATGAAATTGTGATATACCATTCCACATCTGAAATTTCACAACATAAGAGAATTGCTAGTGATTTTCACCTTCTAAATCAAGAACCAAATCCCCATAATTAAAGAACGAATTTCAGCATTTCATGAAACTGATATTTCTACATACACCAACGTTTAAAGAGACGAACTTTACTGAAAACCATCACAAATTCACAATTAATCGCCGGTGCAAGAAAGGAAATTGCTTACCCAATTGGACAAACAACAAAGAAGATTTGAAACGAGACAAGAACTAGACCCCTCCGACCCCAGTTAATTATATTTTGGAAAACAGGAAATTTATGCCGGTGTCAATCGGAAAGCGTACCTCGTAATCTTCTTTCATGCCGAGTCCAGAGTGCCTTCTACTAGATTTTGATCGCTTCTCTCTGTTTTCTTTTCTTTTTTTCTGATAGACCCTCTCTAATTTTCCCATGGCTTGTTCTTGTCTTTACAAAGTCTTAGAAGAAGTTTTTATTCAAAAAAAATAAGCTAACTTAGAAACAAAAACGGCCTATTAGGTCAGTTGGTTAGAGCGTCGTGCTAATAACGCGAAGGTAGCAGGTTCGAAACCTGCATGAGCTACTTAAATTTTTTTCTCTCTCATTGTTGTTTTGGGCCGTTGTGTGCCCGGTCCAACTCATTGTTCATTTGGGACACCAAAAAGAAGAAATTAAATTCTTTTACCCATTGTTCATTTGGTGGGCCACCAAAAAGAAGAAAATAAATATTCAAACGAAGATTTTCCCATTTTTTGCTTATGATTTTTGGGCACTGGCATTCTACAATGCAAAACTCTATGTACTAATCAACTT
>AWWV01014565.1:0-26553 GCA_001974805.1 Corchorus capsularis | reverse complement strand
AGTGTTGAACCATGCATGAACAATTTGGTGATTTTTCCCTTTTTTGACCCCATATATGCAATTGCCTATTGGTACAAATTTTGCAAAATAATCTTGAGGGAATCTCTTCAAATTAATGAGGTAAATTGTTACATTTGGCATTTAAATGTTAGGTTATTATAGCAGGTGAACTGGGGAAATAATCGTACGTAATGTTTAGCAAAGGGTGAAGATTGAACTTGGCCCGGGAGAGCAGGGGCAGGCTCCCTTCTTAAAGATTCAAATGGTGTTTGGTTAGGAGGCATTGCTAGACATTTAGGTCAGACAACAAATTTTGTGGTTAAATGCAGTGCGCTTAAGGATGGATTTATTCTTACACTCTCACTAAACATTAGGAGATTTATTGTTGAACTTAATGCCTCTGTGGTAGTGACCGCTGTTAACTCTACTTCAGTCTCTAACCTTAGACATACTCCTCTTATCAATGAATGCAGGTTGTTGCTCAGTAAATTTGAAGAAAGTGAAGTTCAGCATGTCTACCGAGAAGCAAACTTTTGTGCCGATGCTTTAGCAAAACATGACAGCAAATTAATTTGTAACAGCTTAAGTGAGGCTACTGTTACTTTTGATCAGCCTCCACCTTTTGTTTTTGATTCCTTGCTGCTTGATGCAGCTGATTACACTTTGTTTCGGACTTCTAATTAATTAATCTATGCTCTTTCCTGATAAAAAAAAAAAAAGATTGAACTTGGCCTTCAAGTTTTCTACATCTATATAAAGCTCAAGTTTTACATACATTTATTAACCTAGAGAAAGTAGAGGGAGAGATCACTTGTATTTATAACAGAGTTTACTGTTACTTTTTCCCTTTCTTTATCTTATTGGTGAACTCCAGCTGTCGATTCTGATATATGAGGTAGGCTGTTGTATACTAAATGCTTATGCAGAGTCGAGAAAGAGAAAAAGGAACATAAACGAATTACTATAAGACTCATTAAATTTTGAAAAATTTAAAAGCTCTATATTGCTTGTTGATCCATCCGTTTTTTAGGTGATCAGTTTTGTACTTTTGTTGTAATTTTGTACTTTTTTTTTAGGCTCAACAAAAGGATTTTGGCCCCTCTCTCGGGGACAATTTAGCCCTCACGAGTATAAAACAAGACTTGACACAAATATGAAGTTTACATACATTAAAATCTACTGCCAAAAGTTATGTTCGAATCACCAACCAATTTAAGAAAATATATACTATGAGATTGCATTCATTGAAGTGTTGACTTGAATCACCATGCATGAACAATTTGGTGATTTTTCCCTTTTCTGACCCATATATATATATGCAATTGGTAGTTGGTACAAATTTTGCAAAATAATCTTGAGGGAATCTTTTCAAATGAGGTAAATTGTTACATTTGGCATTTAAATGAGGTGAACTGGAGTTGCTTTTTCCCTTTCTTAATGGTGAAGTCCCTTGGGCAAAAAAAAAAGGTGAAGTCCAGCTGTCGATTATGATATGAAGGTCAGCATTCAAATGGTTTTCTCTCTGTAACCTGATTCCAAATTGATAAGGTAGGTTGTTGCTTTAAATGCTTATGGAGAGTCGAGAAAAGAGAAAAAGGAACAGAAACAAATTATAAGACTTACTCCCTCCGATCCGTCACAAATCAAGTTTTGATTTATTTCATTATAAGTGTCACACTTATAAAACCAATGCAATTTGTAGTATTTTTACCATACATACCCATAATTAATGGGGAGTTAGGGAGAGAGAAGATAAATGTAATTAATAAAAAGATTGGGGTGTTTAGGTTAAATAAAATATTTTTTTACTAAATTTAAGATGAGTTAATTATTGTCTTAATATGTGTGATATTCCTTATGTGACACTTATTCTGGATCGGAGGGTGTATTATATTTTGACAGTGTTGGAACTTGGAACTAGTAATCCTCGTCATGAAGATGACGAGCACCCATATTTGATTCCTTTTCCCGTTTTCATCTGCTTTTTTGTCATCATTAATCATACTCCTCTGATTCCTTTTCTGATTTCTGATTTATAGTTATCAAGCTAAAAAAAATGGAGTACTTTTTTTGCTACAATCAAGCTAAAAAAATACTAGTTGGATTAGAATTGCTCATTAGCTTAATTCTTTAAAGTCATCTTGTATAAGTAGTTAACAAAATTTTCAGACTCTTTAATGTTGCTCCTCAAATTCCAAAATTAATCAAAGCTTATAAAATATCATACACCAACGTTAAGGTATACAACTGAGGTTTCGATCCCTTAAACGGACACTGAGTTTTCGGTTAGTAGATTAGGAAGCTGTAAGCTGCATGCTTAGGCCATCCTAATAGAATTACAAACTTCAATCATATTCACATTTTCTCCCTTGCACAGCTAAAATTATTTGATACATTCAATCATCATCATCATCAGCTAAAATTATTATTTTATTGTTGAGCACTTGAGCTACTAGTTTGCTTTGTTGGGCCAATGATCAAGTTGAAAGCCCAATTTGGGAATAAATTGTGGAAAAAAACAAACAAGAGCCCAAAGGGTCCAATGGTGCCCACCTTCTATGGGCCTCTCAGCCTTATGTGAATTAGTATAGAAAGTATGAAATAAAATGAAATATATACTACATATTAATTTTATACACTCTGGAAAAGACTAACTACCCCTTTCAACTTTCAACCAGGGAAGAGTTAACCATCCCGTTTTCGTCATTTAATCACTTGGTTTTTCACTTCATCGCCCTCAATTCACACTTGATGATTTTTGTTTGTTTTGGGCCATTAAAGTAATATGATATATATTTGGTTCATGCCCCCTGGATTATGCTCTTTGTTAGTGGGTTTTAAATGAATTTAGGGATTCACACTTGATGCATTCCTTTTGATGCTAATTAGTTTCCTTTTTTTTTCACTTGCTTATTTGGAATTTAAATTTTAACGTTTCGTTTCAGTTGTCCAGTTCTACAAAAGTTTTTCAACCATTAACTGATAATTTTTTCACTCTAGCATTGTATTGTTAATTTTATATAGTTGCACTATTTCATTTGTACCCTAAATTCCAAGGAAATTTCTTGAGAGATCTACTTTTTCCAATAGTTATATCATATTTGTAACTCATATTAATAATTACTAATTGAATTCATGATACCATGGATTAGTTTCAAATTTTTACGACTTCCTGAGAAATGCATAATGGTAACATTATTATTTTCTATAGTTTTATCATATTACAAATATATGCACTGTAGGATTATTTGGTTTAAGACAATTAACTACTATTAGTAAAGGTTTCCAATGTGATTTTACAAAAAAAAAAAAAGGTTTTTAATGTGATGCAAAAACTGAAGGCTTTTTGATGCGTAGTGTCTCTTTTGATTTTTAGATTTAAAGAGGTTTTTTTTTTTGCCAAAAGATTTAGAGAGTTGAAAGTGTTTGTTTTTTTTTTTTGAAAAGCGAAAGTGTTTACTCAATTGAAGAATATCAGGTCCAGTAAGTTTTTTTTTTGAAGAAAGTGTAATTCTCATTCATGAAAATGAAATTACACAGTTCATAACATAAATTACAATAGATTGAATTTCATCATCAAGGTCTTGATCTGGATTTGGCATCGTGATCTGAATCCTTTGAATTGGAGTTTCAAACCTTTCCCATGAGTCTCTAGCACGCGCGACACCTCTTCGTTTTCGCTTCTGTGAGCTTTCACCAACGACAGAAAGGTGAGTGATCCGAAAACCACAAAGAAAATCCATCTCAATATGATGGTGAAATCCCCAATCTATTGTAAACTCAAAAGACATCAAACAAACTGAACAAACTCAAACATCCAAGATCTAAAGATCTGGAGACTCAAACATCCAAGATCTAAAGATCTGGAGACTGATAACCCAAACAGATCAACAGATCTGTAGGGCTTTATTCTAAAACTAAAGAAAAAAACAAGATACGAAATAAAAAAAACCAAACCCCTCCTCCCCCTTGACAGTAATAGCCAAGGAGGAGGAGCGAAAAGAGAATAAAGCGAGAAAAACTAGAGAATGGAGAAAGAGGGAGACGGCTAGGGTTTTTTTTAAGTGACATAGGGTTAATAGTTTAAAGATGGTCCAGTAAGTTTTTTTAATGCTCAATAGTCTATCAATATTTCAATATTCAAGGGGTTAAATTTAGTATTTATAAATTACTTTTTCAAACCTGAGAAACCTAAAAATACACTTGCCCTCGGTGCCCCCACCCTGTATCCGTCATGACTATAACAAAATGATTGTAATGAAAAAGACTCCGCAGCGCTAGCGCGGAGTAACCCTCTTGTATTAATTAACTTAGCATTAAACTTCAAGAATTGAATAATCAGAAATTAGCATAAAGAAAACACCTTATTTAAAAGCTGCGATGGAGGACTCCTAGAGTTTCTCTCTAGTGAGAGCGTTTGTCTTGCCTTTGTGCGAGTTTTTCTTTTTTCTCTTATCTTTTTTTTTCTCTTTTTCCCTTTTTTGGAGTGCTAGTTTAGATCTCAAACTGTGGCGATGGTGGAAGAGATTGAAAACCGATGGGCTCAACTCTCGTTGATTGGCAATGAGACCGGAGTGATTGATGTAGCGAAGGAGTCGGTGGAGGAGGCTTTGCTTGAAGGGCGTTACTGTTTGATTGGGAAAATTTTAACTCAGAAACCCATTAGGGTGGAGGTTCTTCGATCTGTTTTCCATCGGGTGTGGAAATTAACAGGTAGGCTTCAAGTGCAAGAGATGGGTGACAAGCTTTTTCTCTTCCAATTCGAGAAGATGGGCGAGAAAGACCGAATCTTTCTACAATAGCCATGGAGTTTTAATAAGGCGTTGATGGTGATAGAGGACTATGATGGATTTGCTACTCTGGAGTCGGTTAATTTGGATTGGTGTAGTTTTTGGGTACAAGTCCATAATTTGCCTTTTGCTTTTATGACAGAGAAGATTGGAAAGGCTATTGGTGTGGCTGTAGGCACCGTTGAGGAAGTTGATGCAGGTGACATTGGTCTGGCTTGGGGGAAGTCACTTCGAATTCGGATTAAATTGAATGTGACTAAGCCACTCTGTCGAGGGACAAATGTTAATCTTCCTGGCGTAGGACAATCGGTGGTGTTTTTCCGATATGAAAGGCTTCCAGATTTTTGCTATGTGTGTGGTTGCTTAACACACCATGAGAGCGAATGCAATCTGGCCTTTACCATGAAGAGGACGACAGGGAAGATAGTTAAGGAGTATGGCCCTTGGTTAAGAGCAGAATCCCCTGGTTCGTCATTCTCAGGATCGGATGATGGGGGTTTTAGTTCTTCCCAAACAATTGAATAATCGAACCCAAGAACAATCCTGGATTTGCATTTCAGTCATCTTATTTCTGATATCTTAAAATTGATATTCTCACCAAATAGCCTGTGAGCGAGCAAATATAAAAATTTCAAACATAAATTAGATTCATTACATGAGTTGGATTTCAATTATTTTACTAGTCAATTCATTCATATATGTAATTAGGCCATTGATAAAGGTATGCACATAATTTCACCAAAAGAAAGTAGTATTGGGTAGCCACATAAAAATAACGAACTCTGCCAAATTACTAGTTAGTAAACACATGCCTCCTCCTAAGTCTTGACAAGCATTTTGGTAATAAGATTGTATGTCCTGAACCCATACACAACAGCCACGGAAAGCAAAGCGATGATAACAAAGACATAAGGCCAGGGGTCGATGCTCATTGCAAATACACTAACGCAGGCGTCATTCCTCAGAGCCTTTAGTCCGATCATTTTAGCAACATGATTAAGTGCAAACAAGAAAATCCCAGCCAAGAACAAAGATCAGCAAGCTAGCAAGAAACTGAACCTAATGGAATGAAACACGTAATTTTTTTTCCTTAATGTCCTCCTCATCCTCATCCCTGTCACGAGCCGAAGCTATCTTCAAAATCACTTCCCTCTTCGGGCAAACTAAGACACTAAATGCCACCATTATTGAGAGGTAAAAACCTAAAAATGTGAGATAACGAATGAATGACTTGTGATATTCGTGCTTTTTCTGCTCCTTTTCCACTTTAAGACGCGTCATCTCAACCCAAAAAGCTCCAAAAAATCCAGAAAGCAAAACGTATACATGCGTATACAGCACCCAAAGATTAAATATTTCTTCCTCTTGTCTCTTCCAAATTTCTTCAGGACTCAAATTGGCTAATTCATCATTTTGATTTTGGAATGGGGGGAAGAGATGACGTCAGAGGCTCTCATCGCATTTTGTAACATTTCAAATCCTCTGAAATCTCCAAACTAATTACTAACGTGAAACAAGCCGAGAACTCCGGAAATGAACGATAACATGGGATTGAGATAACCCTAAATACCACCCTAATAAAACTAATAAACTATTAAACAATCAAAATTTAGATTAATTAATAGTAGTTAATCATAAATTAATCAATTAAAACTAATAAACTAAGTAATTAAATACTAATTAATTAAAAATTATTTTTTTAAAAAAAAAATTGGCATGCCACTCAATTGGCCTTGGGCATGCCGCCCATTTTGGGCGGCACATCCCTAAAAACAAAAAAAAAAACCAAAAATTTAAATTTTTTTCTTTAGATCTGGATTTCCATAATGTAAAACTTACAAATTTGACTTTTAGGGTTTGAAGGTTGAGAGTTTGAAGAAGTTAGAAAGTTTAAAATATGAACAAATGACAAAAGTGTAAAAAGGGGGCCGATATTTAACAAAAGGGGGCAGTATTTAGCAATCCAGTTTTATTAATCTAGTTCCTTTTCAACAAAAAAATAGAAAATTTGGAAGAAAATTTGTGAAAAGAAATAAATAAGCAGTCACGGACTCACTCACGGTCACAATACCTATATCAAATTAGTTGGGTTAGCTAAAGGCCCAACTTTGGTTCATTAGTCCAGAGTCCAGATGGAAGTTGTTGGACTTTCCACTAAGTCAATAGGCCCGTTTTATAGCCTAGTGAATTACAAAAATAATCCTTTTGGAAATTAAAAAAAAAAAAACAAAAACAATCCTTTTTGCAGCACATACAATCTCCTTCATAAAACTGAGCCTCCAAATTGATTTCTCCGTTTGATACTATTTTTTTTGCCCGAAAGAATATGTAGCTTATTGATTATAGAAGAAATGTATACAAAGAAGTATAAGAAAAACGAGACAATATAATCAAAGCTCATTTCTTAGACTAAAAACCATTTATAAAGGAGGAGCATGTAATCCATCCTTGTCTAAAATGAAAGTTAAAGAAGATGTGGGTAAATCTATCTAATTTGACTGGCACATCTTCTTTTTGAATTGAGTTACCACCCAATCAGCCGCAGCATTTGCTCTATGTCAAATCCAAGTAAATCGAACTTCTTCAAAATCAGACATCTTATTTCTAATATCTTAAAATTGATATTCTAATCAAATAGCCTGCTGTAAGCGAGCAAATATAAAAATTTCAAACATAAATTAAATTCAATACAGTTGGATTTCAATTATTTCACTAGTCAATTCATTTATATATGTAATTAGGCCATTGATAATGGTATGCACATAATTTCACCAAAAGAAAGTAGTATTGGTAGCCACATAAAAATAACAAAGTTTGCCAAATTACTAGTAGTAAACACATGCCTCCTTCTCCTAAGTCTTGATAAGCATTTTTCTGGTAATAAGATTGTAGGTCCTGAACCCATACACAACAGTCACGGAAAGCAAAGCGGTGATAACAAATCCACTTTAAGACGTGTCATCTCAACCCAAAAAGCTCCAAAAAATAAAGAAAGGAAAACGTATATGTTTGCATACATCAACCAAAACGCGCACATTTCTTCCTCTTGTCTCTTCCAAGGACTCAAATTAGCCGATTCATCATTTTGATTTTGGATTGGGGTAGGGGGGGAAGAGATGACGCCAGCAGAGGCTCTCACCGCATTATGAACAAACAATTAATTAAATATAAATACTAATTTCTAGGTGAGACCAAACAAATTGACGGTTCAAAACTAGCAATATTTATACAGTACTAGTAATTAAGAAACAATGTATTTTGATTAAACTAAAAAAGTTTAATTATTATTGAAATATACGAAAGAGATAAACACCAAACAGAAAACTTTAGATGTATGAATTCCCACACTAATTGAGATGATTAGAAATTGAATTTCATCTATTAAGGTCTATAATAATATATATCTCAAATTCTAGGCTTATAACTTCTAGATATACCAGTTTCCTCACCTCTAGCTAATATTGAGAAGAAAAAAACCTAAATTAATTATACATCATTAATTAATATCCATCAAAAAGACACATACCTGATCTGAGATTGAAGAACTAGTGATCATGGCCATTCTCCAAAAACAAGGGGAAGAAGCTAGGGTTGATTAGAGCTGACTAATTAGGTTTCAAAGTGTTAGGGCAAAGTTGTGAAAAGTATGTGGTCACTTAAATTTAAATTAATTACGTATTTATTTATATTTTGGCCGGACTATAGGGTTTTTTGGTTATGCCGCTGTTATATATAAATTTAGGTCCTTCATAAGAGTTTCCCATATTACAGGCATAAATAAATATATAAGGGACAGCTAGCTTCTTAATAAATTGACATAAAATTAAAATACAAGGGTAATTGGTCAGTGGTTAATTTGGTTTCTCAAAGAAAATAGAGTGCAAGCTGAATTAAAAATGTTAATTTATCTTCCCTCACCCAAAAAAAAAAAAAAGAAGTTAATTTATTGCATTGATATAAAGAAGGAAACAGGTTCATACAACCGATGCAGCCTATTGGGTTTAAATTTTTGGGCCTTTTTTTTAAGTATTTGGTAATGTCCCAATAAATCTAGTCCATATAGGCCTAGTTTGTAGCAGTATTTTTGTGGAAGAATTTTCATTTATCTTTTTTTGGGTACATAAAATGAAAAAAATAGAAAATAAACATGTAATAGTCGTTTTATTGCCAAAAAAAAAAAACATGTAAAAGTCGTTTTATTTAACAAAATAAATAATTAATTGGGCAGTAAGTAAGCAAACCCCAATAATTAACGTTCTTTACCCTATACATCTCTTTGAAACCTAATTTTTTTTGGCGAAATCTTTGAAACCTAATTCAACACAAGCCTTTCCTCCCCATATTTTCGACAATGCCCATTGTCCCGATGTCAAAGGCACTCTTATTCAAGTCTTCTCGGTGGCTATTATCTAATGTTTTGATTTTTGTTTTATTACTATATATATATATGTATATATATATATATATATGTATTGGAATTTGGAGACGAGATTGATCTATATCTAAGAAAAGTGACAGGTTTAGAGAATTTGAAATTGACGACCTCATTTGGATGAAATTGATTTTTTAGTTAACAATATATAATTTCTAAATAAATAAATAGCAGTAAATAAGTTTGGAAGTTTGGTAATTATTCCTTGCTAGATGAAGTATTCAGTTGATGTGTTTAGTTTATACTCCCTCTGTTCCTTTTTAATTGTCTCTTTTAAGTACTTTATTTGTTTATGAAAAGTAGTTATTTTGTTAAATTTTATACAAAATTTACTTCATTTTACCATATTACCCTACATTTAATTGATATAGTTTACTCTTACCAACTACTACCTCCGTCCCATACTATCTGTCCACTTTCCCCCTAATAAAAGTGGACAGATAATATGGGACGGAAGGAATATCATATTATATCCATTTTTTTGGCACAAAATTCATTATCCATTTGAATGTGCCTTTGGGAGAACCAAGTTTTGGTTCTGTATTGATTTCTAAATATAATCTCTCCTAAAACTTCAAATGAGATATTATTATTCCCTTCATGAAACCCGTCTATACACCAATAGAGGGTGATGGGCGATGATAGTAATACGAGTAAACAAAATTAATTATTCCTTTATGAGTTTTTCATGAAAGTTGTAGATTATGAAATTACCTTTTAGGAATAGATAGTTGAATCACCTTAATCGGACAAATATAACAAAAAAATACAAAAATAAAAGCCGACACGTTAAATCATCCAATCCATAATTGTAAAGGATTAAATAGCATAAAGTATAAAAGTATGAGGATCATTCGATAAATAATCCAACAAACAAATATTTATTTATGGAGAATAGACCTCACGGAGGAGAAATTATTAGGTGGGACGGACCCACCACATCATCCATGGGACTAACCAATAGAATTTTGTCATGTCAAATTAACTCCTTAAATTAAGGCACGATTTTAGCTCAAGGTTTAGCCCCTTTTAAAACAAACCCTATATAAAGGGTAAGTCCCAAAATTTGAGATTTTATTGGGATAGGGTTTTAGAAAATTGATGAGTTGTCTTCATATCATTGGTTGGTCCCATAGATGACTTGATGGGTCCGTCCCACCTAATAATTTCTCCTCACGGAGAGTAGTTTTTTGCAAACTTCCCAAAACACATCTTCTCAACCAAAATAACAAAGTCAAATGATTAAGAAAACATTTCTCTCATGCTTCCAACATTGACTTCATCAAATTTATGAGATTATACCCAACAAAAAGTGTTCAATGGATAAGGACATGTGAAATTTGGGAAAAATCCATCTAAAGGTCGAGGCTAGTGCATAAATTTAAACATGTAAATTATGCATATTCATGATGTGATGAGCAATTGCATATATAATGTTCTAAATTCTTATTGAACAAATTTTATTCTTGATAATTCCATGTTCTTCACATTAATTCTTTTTATAGATCGATATACAAGTATTTTAGTATTGTGAAATAGATTATTATAACTATATATCAACAATTATATATCCCCAACCATCAGGCATTTGGCTTGGTGGTAGAGTACTGGATTTTTAGTTTTAGTCAATGCCTGGTGGTAAAGTACTGGACTCTTAGTTTCAGTCTACCCAGACCATAAGGTCTTGGATTCAACTCTCACGGAATGTGACTTTGTTTGTGATTTGTTTGTTTATTTGGTAGGTAGTTAATTTATTTATGCTATAGTTTCTAGTTTGGGTTGAATTCTCATTTAGATGTTTGGGCATAGAGATTTATTTGAATTGTAATGAGATTGTAATGAGGTTTCACTAGGTTTAATTGTTTGGAAAGGGGTTCTGTTGGCTCATAGATTAGTATTTCGGTAATGTAGCTAATCATGTAGCGATGTAATGATTCTTATAAAAAAAAAAATTTGAAGCAGTAGATAAAAAAAAGGCCTAAAATCCCCTAAAGTAATCACAAAAAGGACTCTTTGCCACCTAATTGTTTTTTTGTTCAACTTTGTCCCTTTAGTATGAAATAAGCCCCTTGGTAAAAGCACGCATGTGACGAACGGTCTGATAACTCGAGGTTGTCTATCTAGGTGAGATCTATTTTTGGCTAACATGGAAATTCCATATCAGGAAAAACCTCAAGTTAATCGGGGTTGTCTATCCAGGTGGGACCTATTTTTGATTAACGTGGAAATTCCACATCAGCAAAAACCTCAAGTTAACAGACCCGTTAGCCTCAAGTTAACAGACCCGTTAGTCATTAGTCATGTGCACATGACTAAATTCTGTTACAGACAAAATATCCTTAATTCATACCTTAGGGCAAAGTTGGAAAAAAATTACGAGCAAAGTGTCCTTTTTGTAATACTTCAAATGGGGATCTTGGGCATTTAGCCGTTTCAAACATAGATGATAGATTTTCCTAAATGGGCCTAAGGTTCTGTTTTGTACATCGGTGAAATTGGTTTTTCAAACATAGATGATAGATTTTCCTAAATGAGCCTAAGGTTCTGTTTTGTACACCGGTGAGATTGGTTTGGTGTGTACGTGTTAGATTTGTTACAGGTGTGTACTTGTTAGATTTGTTACAAACCTGTTATTGTACAGATGAGAATATTCTCGGTGGTTTTAAAACATGTTCTCGGTGGTTTTAAAACATGTGTTGAATAGAGGCAACTGATCTCACCGGAAAAAAGTGTTTGGTAGGCCGTTTGGGGCATTAACGGTGTACCACAGAAAATATTCTTCCTGCTTGGGTTCTTCAATCTTCATGGTACGGTGTTTTGAAAGAAAGAACATCATGTACGGCTAATTACATCATATTCTAATGCTTCATCCAGTGAATATGTAATAATCTAACCGTTGTCTCAAACAGTCAAACTTCAAAACTGAAAAAGAAAAAAAATTGCCAAGGTGGAAAGATTAAAGGACACAAAAGGGTATACCACTAGCAAAGAAGAGAATCAACCTTAGTTATGAGAACAAACAGAGAGGGAGGTATGGACCTCAGTCATAGTCATTACTCATATAGAAGTCACAGACTGAAACATAGTCATTACATGCACACAGAATTTAACAAGGTCCACCATAAACCATTATTTACTAGTATATCATAATTTGTTTCCGTTAAGGCATTAGGCTAGCCTTCCTCTTACTTCTTCAGTCGTGCTTCAAGTTCCCTTGCATAAGCTCTAAGACTTGCTTCCATTTCCGACTTCTGTCGTGCTTCAAGTTCCCTTGCATAAGCTCTAAAACTTGCATCAATTTCCGGATTGTTGCTGAAGAAAAACAATTATTAGTAATCACAAATGATGATACCCCATATTTATGAAGATGCTTAAGACCGGAGAAAATTGTAAAAAACACATAGAGTTAAAAGAAAGGAGAAAATCATTGGTCCCAATTATATATATTTGCAAAAGCAATTGATGACAATGAAGATTAAGAAACATTTACCAAATATTCTCAGCCGGCTTTGCAGCTCTAAATAGCTTTGCAGCTCCCATTATGGTCCTACTCAGAGCCTCAGCCGACCTGCTCAAAGATTAAAAGAAACATAAAAATAAAAGCTCTGACAAAGTTTATTGGACAGTTTAGCCTTCATCTGATCATTAATAATTCCATCTTTTTCAGGAAAGAAAGACTACTTTTATTTAGGTCTTGGGCACTTCACATTTCATTCTTCAGTCTAAGCAAATACAAGAAACAGCAAGTCTAACAAAGAAAATTGCCATGCCATTACCATGACAAGTTTAAGAAATATTTTCTTGGCTTGAAAAGCCAAATGAGATAAAAATGGTCATGCAAATTACATGCTAAAGATCACCATGAAAGAGTATATTATATATGTCATGATCTACTTAATAGGCATTGTATAAGAAATTCCACAATAAACATTCTCTCTTTTCAATAATAATGCCGACAGAAAGCAAATTTTTTTTAAAAAAAAGAATAAGGAAAAAAGAGAAACTGGTGGATTGGAACTTACAGATAGCCAATACCGCACCAAATAGCAATAGTACCAGCATATTCGGCACCTAGAGCTGGGAAAAAAGAGCGGAATATAAAAGAAAATGTGAGAATCTGCACGACCATCTATATGAAATCAAATCGGAATTATTAATATAGAATTAAAGCCCGAGAGACCCACCAGCAATAGGATGGCGCAAAACCAAATTTTTAAACATTCTGCAAAAGAAAAAACACATGGAAACAAACAATTTGACATCAGTAGCTAGGATCCATCCTTTTGAAGACAAGTCATATCATATATATATATATATATCATATATATATATATTTATATTTATATATGAAACTCAAAGAAAACATATAACAGCAAGAAATCAATTGAAAAGCTACGGCCGCAAACGATCGAGTGCAAGATCCATACCTGGAAATCAAAAAAGTTCGAAACTTTAGAAACCCTAATTTTTCTTCCCTGTGCAAACCCTAACCATGAGAGAGCCATGAGAGATAACCTCTAGAGATTACCCAAACTTATATGAGAGGCAATAAGAGAAGAACAAGAAAATTTTTTTTTTTAAAAAACACCTAACTATAAATTTATGATAACCAATGGTCGACGGCCTCACCTTAATCCTTTCTTCAACCACGCTTCGAGAGGAGAGAGAAACACAGACGTCGCGTCCTTGAATGTATGATGTTAGGGCTGAAGTCTGAGGCTATATATACACTATATATATTTGGTTATAAAAGTTTACCCA
The DNA here is from genome assembly GCA_001974805.1 of Corchorus capsularis. Lineage (NCBI taxonomy): Eukaryota > Viridiplantae > Streptophyta > Magnoliopsida > Malvales > Malvaceae > Corchorus > Corchorus capsularis. The sequence continues at coordinate 12,570 of AWWV01014565.1, read as the reverse complement.
TACCCAATGGCCATTGCACCTACCTTCTTTCGTTGGGCTCCAGCTACACCTTGAGCCCATTTATTGGGCCCATCAAAGCCTTTTATTGATGAGTTTTTGTGGATGAGGACTGCCCATTTTTAGCCTACCATAATATCTAAGACTTTTGAGATCAGTGGACAAAACGCTACGTCGCCCCAATATGTTCTTATAATTATATACTATAATCTTTAATTAATTTTCAATTTTAATTAATTTTCAACAATGGGTTTGCCAAATAAGGACGATACCTAATTGTTTTGAATTATATGTTTTTTTTAGTGAGTACATGTGAAATCTCATTAGAATCAGAATAAATCTCTATATGCCCAAACATCTAAATGAGAAATCAACTCAAACTAAGAAACTACCAAAAATAAACCATCTACCTACCAAATACACAAAATAAATAAATTACAAACTAAATTCACATCCTGTGAGACTTGAACTCAGGACCTCACAGTCCAGGCACAGTACACCTACCAATTAAGCTAACAACTCTGGTGTTGAATTATGTGTTTTGACAAATGTGGACTCAATGGCAATAAATTTTAGTATATTTTATCTAAAGGAATCCACTATTTTATAGAAAATGGAAAAGCTATTATAAATAACAAAAAAGAATAAAATTGAAAAAACGAAAAAACCAAGTCAAATAGTGTCAATTTTAGATTTTTTTAAGGAAATAATTTTAGCTTTTGAGTTCTTAAAAAAAGTTGTAACCTTTTAATCGATACTTTAATTTGAAACACCTAAATCAGAGACATTTGGAGTAAAAACTCTATTATATTAAGTAGACCATCTACTCAAACCACTAATATTTTAGAAGTATTTTTTATACTCGAAATATCAAATTTAACTTTTGAATCCTACATAAAATTTTGTAGATTATGGAATAACTTGTTTAAGTCAACTTAACATCGGGACAATAAATTATATAAATATTAAATATACAATCCACCGAATATAAATTTTTCAGAAGCATTTTTGTTAATTGAAAAATCAAATTTAGCTTTCAAGTCCTACATGAAAGTTGAAAATCAGAAAACAGCTTTTTAACATACACTTGAATCACCTCAATCGGACATCTGGAGCAAAAATTATGTATTATTAAGTGAACCGTTCATTCTCGCTAATCGAAAAAATTAATTTTTGGAAGCATTTTTTTATACTTGAAACATTAAATTTAGCTTTCGAGTCCGCATGAATGTTGTAGATCATAAAATAATCTTTTATGAGACACTTGAATCAGCTCAATAAGACATCCGGAGCAAAAGTAAATGTTATATTAAGTGGATCGTCCATTCCCGTTGACCGAAACAACTAATTATTCGGAAGCTTTTTTTATATTTGAAACATTGACTAAATAGCCCCTATACCCCCTGAACTTTGCAAATTTCAGCCAGTTTGCCCCTGAACTAATAATTGTGCCACATTCCCTATTCAATTTTCAAAATCACGCCAATCCCCCCTTGCCGTCAACGCCGTTAGTCACGTGACAGCACATGACTAACGGTTCCGTCAACAACACTGTTATGTGCTGACGTGGCCATTTTTGCTGACATGGAAATTCCACGTCAGCTAATGTGGGTCCCAAAATTTTAAAAAAAATCATAAATAGAAAAAAGAAAATAAAAAGATTTTCAATAAAAAAATCGAAATCAGAAATCCCAAAAACAATTCGGGAAACTTGAGATGAATTTGATGCAGATAAAGCTCCTGCATTTGAAGGGTTTTGCGCCAGAGATCCGTTAATATGAGTAAAATGAAACCTTGATTAATCTAAGTAAAATGAAAAAGAAGGAAGATGGTTCATATCTAAAAGTAAAACCAACTTTCCCAATCCAATTCAGCAGCTTCTTTTCTAGCCTCCAAGTCCAAATCTCCAGTTTGAAGCCTCTGTTCTTTCTCAACCATCAAAGCCACACACTCCTCACTCTGCGATGGCAATCTGCCAATCCCTCTTCATCAACTTCAAAGACTCGGTTTTGATTAAAGTTTCGATACCCCAAACTCATTCACCTCATCAGTAACACCCCAACCACAGTAATCATTATCATCAAAAATGCTGATGTTTTATCTAAACAAAAACAAAACCACTTTAAATCTAAACACTTTAAACCACTTTAAACCACAATAATCATTACATAAAGAAGTTGAGTTTCGGTGCCATTGCAGACAAAAAGAAAGACACTTTAAATATAAACAAAAAAAAAAAGCAAAATCAAAACTCTCTCTTTTATCTAATGTTTTTCTAAACAAGAAGCGTGGGTCCTTTGCTTCTTGTCAAAAAAACAAGAAGCGTGGGTTGTATATGTAAAAAGTGTTGCCTTTAATCAAAGAATTGAAGAAGAAAGAAATTTTTTTTATAAGAAAATGGAAAATAAGTAGTGAAAGCTAAAGCAGGTATAGCAAGGTTGAAGACAAGTGAGTTGCTTTCATTCAAGTAGGCAAAAACAGAATCAATGTATCCTCAGAAAAGTGCTTCGAATCTGTAGTTTCTTGATTGGACTAGGGATTGTCCTGCTCCTATTGCTATCCTCGCTATTCGCTTAAGGAAATAGTCTTCCAGTGCTGCTAAGACTTTTAAGCTTTAGGTTTTCTGTTGTTAGAGTTGTTGTTTTTCTTTGGGGTAATAGCTGCTATCGATTCTCCCGTGATAGCAGCTCAAGAAGAGGGTCTCTTATGAAGGAAATTAGGCGGCAGTGGTTTGATTAGAAGATGATAGTTAGGGTTGAAGGAAGAAGGAGAGAAGAAAAGAGGAAGGAAAAAAAATAACAAAAAAAAACTTAGATTTTTATTTATTTTATTTATTGAATTTTTTAATAGGTTATTAGTTTAAAGTGGGCCCAGTGCTGACGTGGATTTTCCACGTCAGCAAAACTTGGCCACATCACCGAATTGGCGAATTCAGTTAGACTTAACGGAACCGTTGGTCACATGCCGTCACGTGACTAACGGTGTTAACGGCAAGGGGGGATTAGCGTAATTTTGAAAATTAAAGGGAGAATATGACACAATTATTAGTTAAGAGGGCAAACTGGCTGAAATTTGCAAAGTTTAGGGGGCAAAAGGGCTATTTAGTCTTGAACATTAAATTTAGTTTTCGAATATTTCATGAAAGTTGTAGATCATGGAACAACCTTTTAATAAACACTTGAATCACCTTGATCGTATATCCAAAACGAAAATTATATAATGTTAAATAGACCACTCAGCCAAACCATTTATAAATATGTTATATTATATCATAATTTAAAATGCTAGAAAGTCAAAAATGTCATTAGAAGTTCATGAGAATAACAAAATAACGAAGATTGTAATGACAAAAAAAAAACCAAACTCAATATTAACCAAATTAATAACCTAACATCTTTATCTTTAGACCCTTTTTTTATAATTTCACTTCTATCTATTATGGTTCTTTATAATATCGTTTTGACTTCTTCTTTCCCAGTGTTGCCTTGAGGGTTTAGTCATGGAGTTTAATACAGGTATCTATGGATATATCGAATGAATATATCGACGGATATATCGAGGTATCGATAAAATTCAAAAATAAGTGGTTCAAAACATACTAAAACGGCGGCTATATGTAGTAAACGTTTGAATTTTGCCTTGAAATTTTGACAAATTCTTATTTACATATTTCCACATATTCTAGAATCAAGATATGATAAATAGAGTATATGTAGACATAATTTTTATTTTTTTAATATTTTTTACTGCGAAAAGCGTATATAATATGTATAAATGAAATATAATAATTTAATCATACATTATTTTATCTTCAAAATGATGGTTACCAAATAATCACTTCATTAAATGCAAAAGTTTAGATAATTTCATTTCTAAAGCAAGAAAGTACTAGATCATATTTATAAGGGCATTATTTTACATTATTTTGGTCATAAAATACAATTCAAAGCACAAACACAACCTCAATACCACATTGAATTTCTTGGATGCTCAAAATCACGTCTACCGTAGTTACCACTGCTATGGCTTCTACTAGGCATGGATGCATCATCTCCCCTGGGCAGTAATCCAGTTAAAATATTAAAGCCATGACATATAAGGTTTATAAACCACCACATAATTGTGCACATATTCCAATTATGCCTCTCAACTAATACTTGATTGCATCCAATAGGGGGCACTCACCCGAACCGCGTCCGCGTTTACTTATTGCACCGGATGCTCATTATAAGTCTGTTATTCAAGTTGATACTCTGGATATATGTTAGATGAAACCGATAATTCAAACTCATTTGTTCTATATCTAGTACCATAACTAGAATTTGATTCAAAAAAATTTGCATACAGTGTTTGGTCTTCTAGTCAAAGACGAAAATGGTAATTCATACATGTCAGGAATCTTCGAAAACTTGAGATAAACAAAATCCAGACTTAATTGAAACAGATATTTTGACAACAATGTGAGTTTTACTTTCAACAAAACTTTGGGCAAAAAAAAAAAAAAAGACAGAAGTATTATGTCGAATACCAAAATGAGAATATTAGGAATATTAATATTAAATAGATGACCAAAACCGAATCGTACCAAATTGTATGAATTAAAAAGCTAATGTTACTTTTAAGAAAACATGCAGTTATTAGTTTGAAGAAAGCTTTGGAAAGAAAAAACAAATAGGTATAAAATTATTTTGACCAATATCAAATTGACAATTTCAGGAAAATATTATTTAATAAATGACCAAAAGGCATTTGAATGAAATTGTATTATATTATACCTGGGTCTACAAATCGAAGCACTTAAACGAAACAATTCTTTGTATTACTATTACCAAAGTTTTGTAGAAATGACTTCAATTGCTAATATTTTTGAAAAAATGAAATAATTCATCGAAATGTTGCTTATATTTTTAATCATAGATGTAAAATCGAAAAAAATAGTTTAATATGAATATTTACGGATATAGCGAGATATGAATAAATATCGATTGATACACAATTATATTGACGGATATATCGAGATATCGATTGATATTTAATTCCATCGGTGAGACCAAGCGGTTGAGAAAGGCTCCACTTGGCAAGCCAATCTGCCACGTTAAGGTGAAGATGTGGGTGATTACAAAAGGTAATCAACAGTCAAGCTCAAATGGAAAAGAAGAGTGAAGGACAAACAAATTTCCTCGCCTCCAGTTGTATTAAGGGATTCAAACTCAACCTCATCTTTGGACTCCATGAATTTTCCTTCAATCAGACAGCAGCAAGAGGGCGAATCATCATCATCATCACCTAGAGGCAAGAAGAAGTTGAAGGCTCCACTTAGCTTTTACCTAGAGGATTACTGCTCTAATCAGGAAATGCCTGAGTGTAATATTGATCATCGATCTAATAGTGATGATGAAGATGAAATACGTCTCGTTGGACCTTGAGGCTCCAACTTAATTGACTTTCTTTTTGCTTTCTATTTGTTTGGGATCATATGCTTTTATAATGTGTCAACTAAATTTTTTATTATCAAAAGCATATACAGTTTCTTTCATCCAAAACAATAACCTAACCTTTTATTTTAGGTCATTATGACTGAAATTGATTTAGTACTACTATTTTTGTTTTCAAATTGTTTTATTTTTGGTGAAAAATTATTCAACATTTTTAATTATTCACAAGTAGACATGATTCATGATGACAGATGATGATGTTAGCGATTGACCGACGGGTTACCCAACTAACTCGGGTTGCCCAACAGGTCACTATCCCAAGTCGGGTTTTAAACAATAATAATACTCCTATTGGTTTTCTGCCATGAGATCCCAAAGTTAAAAGTAAGCATAGCCGTTGGATAGAGAAAAAGACCTAATTTTTATCTATAAATATGTTATTTAACCGTAGCTCCAAAACTGCTCTGGAGCGATTTTAGAGAGATTTGTTTGCATCACAAACATGACAGGGAGTGGTGGGGAGGTGATGTAAGAGATGGCTCAAACATCTCAGGGAATTTTCTACTTATATATATCTCAGGCGGAATGACAGGTAAAATTTTGTTTAAATTAATTTTTGTTTAAATTAATTTTTTTACTTACTTGCCCTCGCTTGAGAATATAGGCCCATTTTTTAATTGATTTCAGAGCATTTTAATTGATTTCAGGGGATGATGGGAAGGGATTGGCTCATCGGTGGAAGCAGACCTAATTTTTATATGTTATTTTATATATTTTAGAGAAATGTGTTTGGGAAGGATATGTCAAACATGACTGGGAAGGTGATGTAAGGGACCCTCAAACATCTCAGGGTTGGAACTCAGAGGGTTTAAGCCGACTAATGCCTTTCTTTAATTTTCTACTTATATATATATATCGGTCACAGATATAGCAATCAACGGCGGAAGAGGAGTTGGGCGGAGGAATGGGAGGAGTTGGAAAGAATTTACAGGTAAATCTCTGAGGCCGATCCTTTGGTGAAACTTGCCACTCCAGATTTGGAAAAAATCAACGGCGGTGTTGGAAAGAATTTACAGGTAAATCTCTGAGGCCGAACTTTGGTGAAACTTACCACTCCAGACTTACTTGGAGTTGGAAAAATCAACGGCGGAATGGGAGGAGTTGGAAAGAATTTACAGGTAAACCTCTGATCAGATCAACGACGGAATGAGAGGAGTTGGAAAGAATTTACAGGTAAATCTCTAAGGCCCCTTTGGTGCAGGTAAACCTCTGAGGCCGATCCTTTGGTGAAACTTGCCACTCCAGATTTGGAAAAAATCAACGGCGGTGTTGGAGGAGTTGGGAATGGGAGGAGTTGGAAAGAATTTACAGGTAAATCAACGGCGGTGTTGGAAAGAATTTACAGGTAAATCTCTGAGGCCGAACTTTGGTGAAACTTACCACTCCAGACTTGGAGTTGGAAAAATCAACGGCGGAATGGGAGGAGTTGGGAATGGCGGAATGGGAGGAGTTGGGAATGGGAGGAGTTGGAAAGAATTTACAGGTAAATCAACGGTGGTGTTGGAAAGAATTTACAGGTAAATCTCTGAGGCCGAACTTTGGTGAAACTTACCACTCCAGACTTGGAGTTGGAAGAAATCAACGGCGGAATGGGAGGAGTTGGGAATGGGAGGAGTTGGGAAGAATTTATAGGTAATGGGAGGAGTTGGAAAGAATTTACAGGTAAATCTATGAGGCCCCTTTGGTGAAACTTGCCACTCCAGATTTGGAAAAAATCAACGGCGGTGTTGGAAAGAATTTAAACTTGGAGTTGGAAAAATCAACGGCGGAATGGGAGGAGTTGGGAATGGGAGGAGTTGGAAATGGGAGGTGTTGGAAAGAATTTACAGGTAAACCTCTGATCAGATCAACGGCGGAATGGGAGGAGTCGGGGAGTTGGAAAGAATTTACAGGTAAAACTCTGATCAGATCAACGGCGGCAGGATGGGAGGATGGGAGGATGAGGATGGGAGGATGGGAGGAGGGGAGGATGTGGAAAGAACTGAGGCCCTTTGGTGAAACTTACCACTCTTGGAAAAATCAATGGTAAGCCCTGAATATTTGTAAGCCCGGATTATTGTCGAGAAGGTTACAATTGGATACATTGAAAATTATATAATATGATATGTTATGCTATTTAGTTAATCGTGTGCAAATAAGTTGTTTTAGTTATGAATTATGATATGTAAGCCCTGAATATTTGTAAGCCCTTTGTAAGCCCGGATTATTGTCGAGAAGGTTACAATTGGATACATTGAAAATTATATAATATGATATGTTATGCTAGTTAGTTAGTCGTGTGCAAATAAGTTGTTTTAGTTATGAATTATGATATGTAAGCCCTGAATATTTGTAAGCCCGGATTATTGTCGAGAAGGTTACAATTGGATACATTGAAAATTATGTAAGCCCTGAATATTTGTAAGCCTTTCATTTTCGTGTGCAAATAAGTTGTTTTAGTTATGAATTATGATATGTAAGCCCTGAATATTTGTAAACCCGGATTATTGTCGCGAAGGTTACAATTGGATACATTGAAAATTATACAATATGATATGTTATGCTATTTAGTTAGTCATGTGCAAATAAGTTGTTTTAGTTATGAATTATGATATGTAAGCTTGAATATTTGTAAGCCTTTCATTTCATTGGAGCAGTGACTACACAGTTTGAGAACTTCACTACTTAATTAAGTAATTTAAGTAATTTAGTACTGTATTTGATTTAGAAAATTTTGTTGGACCATATTTTTATTAATTGGTTTTGAATTTTTGAAGTTTATATCCATTGCTGTTTTTGAGTCATGGATGAGTGGGGTGGAAGGCTTTACTTCTCTCTGTTTTGTCCATTTTTCTGGCTCTAGGTGTGTAACAATTTCTTTTACAATGAGAACAAAGCATTAAACGTTTTAGAATTACAGGCTCCTTTCGATCAATTGCTCAGTTTTTATCTTCTTAAAATGAATCTTTAATTAACCTTGAAATTATATAGTGAGAGATCATTTCTTGAGCTGTTTCATCCATGGCTTTTAAGACCAAATAGTTTTGTAAAAAGCTGTTGCAGAAGTAGAAGTTTGGATAAGACTCTGAATAATAATATAAGTAGTAAATTGAATTATGATGCTCAAGTTGGCCATTAGTATAATGAAACAGTGAGTTCATGAAGGGAAAAGAGGATAGATTGCTGTGGTAGTTGGGACAGTGATAGATGATATTAGGGTTTATGAGGCTCCAGCTTTGAAGTTTACTGCTCTTAGGTTTACTGAGACTCTAGAGCTCGGATTGAGAAGGCTGGTGCCTGGTGGAGAATGCTCGACTTTTGACCAGCTTGCTTTGAGGGCTCCTCTGACCCAAGGGATTATTCGAAGAAGAAACAGCAAGGGATTTAGGGCTTGAGATTACTTTAGTGTTTGATTATGAGACCTGTCTGTCATCTAAGTTAATCCTTGGTTTGAGGATCAATCTCTACTATTCTACCAAAAAAAAAATATAATAACAGTACATTAGTAAATTAAGTAAGAACCCAATTCGTACTAACAGAACTAATACAAGCCTTAATAGGCTTTGAGGATTAGTCCTCCATAAAGACTAAAACTAGCTTTATTGATGTTAATTAACTTCGTAAATATTATGGAAATAGTAGCATTAAACAATTGGACACATTAACTTCAAACTACTAGCAAGTAGGACTAATCCTAAAGCACATCCAAAAGAGACTGGTATACATATTAAGAACATACTATCTAGACCGCAAGCCCTTGTTCTCTTGCTTTCTTCAGCCATTTAAGGGAAACTTCCAACATCAGTAACACTCTTACTCTCGACAGCGTATAAGCAAACACTTGATAGGCCTCTGCAACCCTACCCTCCTTATTTATAAGTGCATGAATTTTGGGTACAGTACCCCTTTCTTTCCATCTCTTCCAAAAAATTATTGGAATGACACATTTGATTGACAAGGATGCTTGACTCCTTCAATCCCATCTAATATTCTTTTCTCACCCTCATCGATCTATGGAAGAAACTCCAAATAATCCTGTAATTTCCCATGAATCTCAAAGCTCAAAAGCATAATAATGACCCACATTTTAAACATTAATTCTCTATTTTTTTCCCCTTAATTTCTATTTTCGCAGGCCGGTGGATTGCTTGCTCTATCCAAAATTTGTGATGATTTGGTCAAAAAAAAAATCCAAAATTTGTGATCCATACATGGAAACCAGCCGGCCTAAACTACTTTTATTGGAATGGTCCATGCTACCCTTTTGGACTGTCTCATATATAGGGTTAGTCTACAAGCCTGAAGTGAACTAGTTGATCTCTACATTGCAAATTTGGGGCAGGCAGGTTTCCATCACCTTCACCAAATTGGTTAATTAATTTTGCATTAATAATGTGTCCAATATCTTGGATTAAATTTTTGGGAATTTAAGAAAGAAAACATCAAATATAATGATCACGATCCACATTCTAATGTTTCCCACTTCTCTACCCAAAAAAAGATTGATCCATATGAACCATGATCCTTTCCAGTTTCCGCTACAAAGTCAAAATGATTAAGAAAACATTTCTCTCATGCTTCCAACATTGACTTCATCAAATTCCTGGCGTTCCACAAATTTATGAGATTATACCCTACAAAAAGTGTTCAATGGATAAGGACATGTGAAATTTGGCAAAAATCCATCTATAGGTTGAGGCTGGTGCATGCATTTAAACATGTAAATTCTACATATTCATCATGTGATGAGCACTTGCATATATACTGTTCTGAATTCTGATTGTACAATTTTTATTCTTGATACTAGATCGATATACAAGTATTCTAGTACTGTGAAATAGATTATTCATTTGTGTATGAAATTAGCTTCCTATAGCTACAAGACGACATAGATTTTCCTAAACGGGCCTTAGTCATATAAATTAGTACTTATTATTCCACTTTTCCTTCCTTACTGCTACCTTTTGTGAATGTGAATGAATAATAATAAAGCAATACCCTGGCCCTTTCAGCCCACCAGAGAGACTCTCTCTTACTTATTATTTTGGAGTCAGTTTTATGAGTCATTTTTATCCTTGTATGTTTTTGATATTTTGTCCCATAAATTTTAATTTTGGACACTTTACCCCTTGAACTTGCAATTTGAAGCTATTTTAATTTTAGTTCCTCTCGAACTCTTGCCACGTCGTATTTTTTTGGTTCGATGTGGCATTGCCACGTCAACAATACCATCTGAAAGAGACTAATATATATGTCCTCATATTGCAAGTTTAAGGGGGCAAAAAATCCAAATTAAAGTTTAGGGGACAAAAGGTCAATTCTAAACAAGTTTAGGGGGTAAAAAAGGACTTTAGTCATCACTTTCTACGCTACTTTTGCCTTGCAAAAACTGAAACTCCATCACAAATTATATATTTGTTCAAGCATATACTGAAGTTAATTTGTTACAAAACCAAACAATGGGTCATGGGTGTATGTCCTAATCAAGGAATATACTATGTGGCAATATTCTGTTTTGTCTCTGGAAACATAATCATAAAGAAATCTAATTCAAAATCACTGCCTGTCTTTACTCTTTAAGAGGATTGGATTAAAGTGGTAGATTTGATAAATAAACAAGATAATGTTAGCTCTCACAGGCTACCACCACGTACGAACCATCGTTGATCATTTGTACTCGAAAGGAACTGCATGGAATTGCTTGTATGGATTTCCAACTTGATGTCAAAAACTTTGAATCTGTTGTCTTCTTCAATATAGATACTCTTGATGTCGACAAGTTTGAAACTAAAAGTCAGAGAAAAGTGCAGCTCGAGCCTGGTGAAACTCCAGGCTAGAAGAAGAAAACTCGTGGTGAAACAAAAATCAATATCATCATGACAATACAATATAAGCTAGAATGAATATTGTAGAATCATTCTGAGCTCAATTTAAACGTGAGACTAAAATTGAAGAGGAAAAATAAAAAACTTCACCATGATTTCAATCTTTCATTTTCTTATTGTTTTGGTGTCAAATAAGTACCGTTTGTTAAATGGAATCATTAAACTTTTTTTGCCTACAAAAAGCTTGAAAGTTTAAATTTCATATAAAGGCATATATAATGCAATATATTGTATCTATCCCTTGTACGTATATGAATTTAACCCATCAATCATCTTAATGGGTCTTTTTTTCATTTCTTTTTTGTTTCACTCTAAATGTATTGAGATATTGAAAAAAAAAAACAGTTAAAAAGATGGTGCAAATTTCTTCCTTTTGCAAGAAATGCCAGTTACATTGATGCTAGATTGCTAGGCAAATTTCCATTTTTCATTCATTCATCTGTAGTTGCAGTTGCTATAGTGAATGATTCGTACATGATGATTAGATTCAATTGATTAGATTCAATATCAACGTACCGAGCTCATCTATGAGCCAACAAAACCCCATCCCGACAAACAAACTCCCCCTTCAAACAAAAAATGGTACATACTCCAAATCTAGTGCTTCGAAAAGAAAAACAACATTTGGGGCACTTTCACGGACCAATTTGTTGAATTTTCTAACGAGAGGGGTACTCCGCGTTTGCGCTACGGGGAATTTTTAATGTGAGTATATTTGTTTATACCTATTATTTGTTTTGCAAGCGTATACTTATTTCCACACATAGTAATGTAATATATATCATCCATAATATATCCTTAAAAAATAAATCCTTTAAAAAATACATTCTTAAATATCCTTCAAAAATAAATCCTGGGGATGCAAGGGGGTTGTAGTTAATAGGGTACCTGACACTACCCGACCCGATTAAGTAGGTTTAGGATATTGTATAATCGGATTAGGGTAGGGTACGGGTAGTAGTTTTAGTACCCGTGACTATTCGAAACTGGTTATTTATCAATTATTTTAATATTATATTTTTATTTATATATTACATTTTTACTTAAAAAACTACTCAATATCAATCTAATTAAAATTTGTTATTATCATATGAGTCAATTTTTATAGATTTTTTTTTCTCCGTAAATGTGAACGCGTTTTATGTGGGTTTAAATATAATAAATATGATTTATGAGGTTATATAGAGATGGAATACGAATCGATTCAGTGTAAC
>AWWV01014564.1:0-77682 GCA_001974805.1 Corchorus capsularis | reverse complement strand
TTTTGCGCTGCTCGGGCTCCATCTTCTAGCACCATGAATTCCCTTCGAGCCCTAGAGATCGAGCACAAACAAGAATTTACCAGTAGTCGATTATTTTCCATCTCCAAAAGAAAGCTCCTTAGACGTTACAATTTGTTGCTGCTCAATATTAGTACGCTCCACATTATTGGACCCTATAATTTGATGCCAAAAAAAGAAAATATATAAATTTAAAAAATATCAAAGTATTTTAATTAATTTGTTTAAGTATTGTAAATATTATATGCAGATACTTGAGGGCTAAGTTAGCTTTAAAGCTAAGTAATTTTCTTTATTTTGTTTTAGTTAATTTGTATGTATATAAATATATTCATCCTATAGTAATATACACACTCAAAAACCCCGAATAACTTCTTCTTCTTCTCTCTCTCTTCTTTCTCTTCTATTAAGTAGCAAGGTGCCGGTCTTTTCTTTATCACCGATCGAGAATGGCCAGGATCCACCCTTGTTCTTCAATCTCAGAGGTATATATATGTTTTATTTATGCTGTGATCATTAATTTTTTATATGTTTTTGGTGTTTTATGTTGTGATCATTAACTTTTTCTATGTACTATATATAATTGTTCATGTAGAATTTACAACTTGATGCAATTAATTGGATGCAAAAGAAGCTAATTGATGAATAATTTTTGTTAATTAGGTTGTATTTGATTTTCACTATACTGATAAAATTTCTTTTGTAGTAAGTTTGAATGAAATTCTTAGTTTATTTAGCCTATATCTCTTTTTACTTGGAACATGCATGCATATGATATGATTCAAGAATATAGCTATTTATCTAATTATCTATATATGTATCAGGTTGATCAGGTGAAGAAAGTTTCCGCCGTCATCTCCGCCCCACCGTTCCATAATATAGCTAATAATAATAATAATAATCTGAAAGATGATGAATTAATTAGGAAGAACAATCAGAGGAATTACTTTTGGCGTTATATACTATATAAACTAGCAACATGGTTGGTGCCATTATATTTTAGAGTACTTTGGTGTACTGAGATATATGAAGAGGTGGTCTTCAAGAGAAAGCAGCTGCGGAATAATAATAGTATTGAAGATTTCCCCAAGTCAAAACGCATTATGGCATTGAGCATAGGTTGTATTTTCTTCATCCCTTCTATGGTGGCAGCAGAGATTGGGCTATACCCGAATGATAAGTATAACTATTGGAAGTTAATTAGGAAGGACTCACATTATTATTTAGATTCAATCTGGTTTAGTGCATATCGATGTTGCAGCTCTCTGTTGCTTGGTGGGATTTCGATTTGGCTACTCAATAGTGTTGCTCAGATGGTGGTATTAAAGTACAACGGCGCCCAAGAAGCCGATTTCAAAATTTCCTCCATCCTTATGTGGGCCATTACTGTGCTCCTTTTGCTATGCAATCTCCACGTACCTTTCCACGGCTCTTGTCTATGGCTTCAACACATACTATCGTATATCTACTCGCTTCTCCCGCCGCCCTTTGCTGCCAATTTAATTGCCTTAAGTTCAATAGCATTATGTATTTTACTTTTAATTTTCTATATATATATATATATATATATATATATATTCATGCCTGTAATATGGGAGAAAAAACTCTTATTGAGGACCTGCATTATGTTTTATTTACTCTTAAATTGTCTTATTACATTAACCCATGCAAAGACAAAACATACATATATATTCAGAATGAAGCTGATGATATTGTTTGATGCAATGAGTAGATGAGCAAATTCAGAATGAAGCATTATATATTCAGTTGGAAATTTCTATTTTCGTTGTTTTCACTAGTCAAACATTAATGCTTCAATTTCTGATTTTCCTCTTTTCATATAAGTATTATTGCTTAATATAAAGTAAGCATTGATCTGCAAGTTACCTGACAATCCATTAAGATCAAATCATATGGAGGCGAATCACAGATTTCTCTATCCATTTGCTGAGGTTTATTGCTCAAAAAGGCCCCTGAACTTACACAAAACGGCCAAATAAGCCCCTGAACTATAATTGCAGCCAAATAAGCCCCTGAACTCTTAGAAAAAGTCAAATAAGCCATTTCCTGACGGCTAAATGCTGAAATAAGGACTAAATATTTCAAAATTTTCTCAAATAAGGATCAAAATACACAATTTCAACAAATTAGAATACATACTTAATATTTTTTTACAAATTAGACACAATATAAGTTAATACTAGTGTGTGAGATATATATAAACTGAAAAGAACACGATAATTTTATATTATATTACGTTTAATGAATTTATTTTGATTAATAGGGTTTGATTTTTAATTAACGTGACAATATCATTTTTCTATCAAATTTAACGTGTACGCATGAGAAGCATTGATTTTCATTTAAGGATTCCCTAATTTGTAAAAATTTGCCAAGTTTGTGTTTTAATTTATTGGAATTGTGTATTTCGATCCCTATTTGAAAAAATCTTGAAATATTTCATCCTTATTTCAACATTTAACCGTCAGAAAAGGGTTTATTTGGCTTTTTCTAAGTGTTCAGGGGCTTATTTGGCTGCAATTATAGTTCAGGGGCTTATTTGGCCGTTTTGTGTAAGTTCAGGAGTCTTTTTGAGCAATAAGCCATTTGCTGATGTTATTGTTTGCTTTCACCTTAGACTTGTTTCCAAGCATCTGGCAATAATTTCAATTTATACCAAGTTTTTTAGACAGAAAAGAACAGGTAAAATTGTAGCAAAATAATAAAGTGGTAAAAAAACATGAAAATTGAAATTGAAAAGGGCATGTAGCTACTGTAATGTAATACATGGTGCAGACATCCCTGAATATCAAGCATTCACAAAGCTGTTCGTGATTCGCCTCCTTTATGACTAACCCTGGCAGTATCTGAGCTTGATGACATCGGAAGAAGCAGCAGCAGCTGCAGCTTGAGGTGAATGTCTATACTCTATTCAAAGAAGTTGGCATGCCCAATATTTCCTGAAAGAATTGGAGAAAGATGACTGTCAACTATCTTTATATAAATTGTGCCAGTAATTCATTTCAGCCCTTGATGATATAGAACTCTTAATATGCAAGCCAGAGCATTTACATTGTTTATCTGATTGGTATCACTTGCAGCCATTCTATAATGCCATGGAAAAAGTGTATATAAAGCCAAATGGAGATTAAATTGTAACCCTTTCTTTCCAAATTACCTTCATCAAATGCAGCCTCAAGTCACAAGGACAGACTTGGTTTCCAATGCATGCCATTGCAAATTTTGAATATTGAAATAGTACATCAGCAGCAGCTTGCTTTTGGGCCATTCTGTGCCCGGTCCATTTTACTTTTTTGTATTATTTTACTCATTGTTCATTTGGGCTTTCAAAAAGAAGAAAATAAATTCTTTTACTATTGTTCATTTGGGCCACCAGAAAGAAGAAAATAAATATTCAAAAACGAAGATTTTCCCATTTTTTTGCTTCTGATTTTCGGGCACTGTCTGGCCTTAAGTAATATATGATGCACCTTCAAAATGCCATAACCATTATGATTACTTACGATGTACTATAATTTAGCAGACATGGTTTTTAAGGGTGGGAGTAGCAGAAGATTAGGCTTTTTTTTTCCCAGGTTTCAGGTTATTTGAAGTTTTGTGCGAAAGGGTAGTAAATAGATGTGGATTTATTTGCCCATTGAAGCTGAAGTTAGTCAAATGCAATAATGTAATTACTGAATTAAAAAATCAAATTGATTGAAAATCCTACTACCAAAACCAAACTGATCTGACATAAATTCTCAATTCTCAGGGAAAGCACTTCCCTTTCTCAATCAATATTAGCTTATTTTACAAGAACCAAAGAGCAACTTTTGCAGCCATAATTATGCAATACTATATATATATCTCAAAGCTTGTCTCAGATTTTTAATAACCCATTTTGTCCAAAAGCTTATATAGCATTTTCTTGAAACATAAAACAAATCTTTGATAACCCAAAAGAAATGGGCTTTTTAGTCACAACCTCACCAACACTTCCTCAACATTCTCAATAGGTTCCATTTCCCAAACAAAAGAAGAAACAAAACATAAACAGAGATAAGGAAATTTCATTCAATACTTAAAAGTTTGGGTTATACACCCTACAAAACAAGCATAAACACAACATGATCATAAAACTAAAATAGATAACATAGACTCTTTTTTTTTTTGGCCACAAAGATAACATAAACTCAAAACTAACACCGATAACAGATAACTTGGACCACCATACTCTCGGTTAGTTGTTAGGGAACAACTCTTCCCCAACATTGTTTTGGTTGCGGTGGTTGTCGTGCTTCAAGTAAAGGAATTGAACAGCAAGGGCGAAATAAGCAAGTTCAGTGTATTCCCACAGATACAGAAAGATCTGCAATATAAAGAAACAAAAAAGGATTCTTAATCTAGGCGTTCCTAAAGTAACTTGATACAACAGTTTGAAATCCATTTTTTGAAAGAAAAAGATTAGAAAAACAGAGAATGAAAAAGCACAACAATGAAAAACTAACAGAGAGAGAGATGAGAGAAAGGAGATAAAAAGAGAGGTTCTATTTATATTTGAGTTCATCATTTTGAATTTTGTAATTTTCTTTATTTCTTTCTTTCTACTGAACTTAAAAAAGAAAAAAAAGTAGGAAAATTCAAAGCATTCAAATCGTTTCTCTACATAGTATTACCCATTCTACAATACAATGCAAGTTACAGAGCAAAATTTAGATAAAATGGAAATCCTTACAGAGTATCTTACTTTTCTCAGACTCAAAATTTGATTGCTTTTAGAGGGTGAGAGAGTAGGGGAGAAAGAGAAACTGAAAAAGAAACCAAAGAGACTTTGGAACAAGTAATCTATCGTCATATGATAAGTCCAGAACTTGTCATCTTTACAGAGTTGTTGTAAGCATTCAATTCTCTCTCTCTCTCTATTCTGCTTCTAATTTCTGATCTGATTTAATTATCTCGACTAATATAAAAAAATTAATTAACTTGCTAGAATTATAATAATTTACTCACAAAAAAAAAAAACTTACCAGAACTATGATAATCAGCGGCCCGTTGGCTCAGTCCATCTGATATGAAATTTGGGGGTAAAAGTACAAAATTGGTCCCTCAAGTGGACTGAACATAGCAAATTGGTCCCTCAAGTGAAAAATTATGTAATTTAGTCCCTGAAGTGGAGTTAACCGAGCAATCAAGTCTTTTTCGTTAGTGTTCCGTTAATTCGTCTTACGTGGCAATAACGCCGTTAAATGTGCTGACGTGTCATCTACCACGTCATTTTTCTGAATAAAAAATTTTAAAAATGAAAAAAAAAATTCATTGCTCAAATTTTATGGTTTAAAGGGGCGAAAAAAAAAGGGGCGAAAAAACACTTTTGTGAAGTTCCACCATTTTATTTCTTAACAAAAATCGAAGTAAACCACAGAATTGTTCCCTGGACTGTGAAAATCTTCAAATGAAGTGTCAAAACTAAACTCTACAGGGCAAAAGATTTACACAGGACTTAAAAGATGGCCTCAAATTTGAAGCTTGGAGAAAATTAATAAAAAGGCTTATAAATGATGGATATTGCTTCCTGGAAAAAACTACTGATACCTACAGAAACCCAGTTTTTTTTTTTTTAGTTCATTGATTACAAAGAAATTCCTGAGAGATAGATATAAGAGAAGGAGAAAAACATAAACAACAGAAACAACATGGGATAAATTGTGGGGGAAGTTGCATATAAAGATCAAAACAGAAAACAATACATGTTAAACCAGTTTTGACCAAGAACAATCTTACACAACTGGAAGATTAAAAGATTAAGATCTCTCTGATGTAAGAACCTTAATGAAATGAAAAAAAAAATCATCAAAAGCAAGAAAAACCTTGTCCTCCATGGGAGCCAGAGCTTGAACCCCATCATCATAATTATTCTCTCCGCCTAAAAATCTGGTGAAGAAACAAGATTTTCATCACAAGAACCCTCCATGGAAGCCCCTCTAAAGCATAACTGATCATGATCAGGGAAAGACTCCTCCAAGTTCAATGTTGGCAATGGAAGTGATGAAAAGTTCCTCTCGAGATTTGATTAAGCCAGCGAGATCGCTTCCATGATTGCTTCACCAGGCGGCTGCTCTAACCCATACATTGAACCTATATCAAAATGCCTATAACCGAGCTCAATTGCTTGGAAAATCGACTGCTCTAACCCATACATTGAACCTATATCAAAGTGCCTATAACCGAGCTCAATTGCTTGGAAAATCGACTGCTTTGCAACTTCCGCTGCTACCGGCGGGTGCGCCGCCGTGCCAAGGCCTAAACACGGCATTTTCTCTCCCCACTCGAGCTCAGAATGTATTCTGAAACAGAGTTGCCTCCGAACCATCATTCTCTCCATCTGCTTAATTAATTTCCGGTGTTAATTTCTAGCTTTATAGAGAGGGAGGCGGCGCTGTTTTAAGTGAAAAAGAGTTAGGGTTTCGGTTTGGGAGGAGGAAGAAGGAGGAGGAAAAAAAAATAAAAAGAAAGGATTATTTTTTTTTTCCGTTTTTCCTTTATTTTGAATTTTTTTTATTCAGAAAAATGACGTGGCAGATGACACGTCAGCACATTTGACGGCGTCAGACACTAACGAAAAGGACTTGATTGCTCGGTTAACTCCACTCCAGGGACTAAATTACATATTTTTTCACTTGAAGGACCAATTTGTTATGTTCGGTCCAAATTTGCTATGTTCGGTCCACTTGAGGGACCAATTTTGTACTTTTACCGAAATTTGGGTCTTTCTTTCCAGGTCAACGCAATCTCAGAGGCGGCCCACAAATAGATTGGTTAACAACGTTTTCTGGCTCTTTACACATGCATCAAATTCCCAAGTTAATTGAGTTCATAAAATTTCAAAGCCTATATTCTAGAATCAAGATGCTTAATTAATCTTTGAACGCATGATCATTGGCCGCATGTTTACTAAACCGGATTTTTTACTCTATATTAAATTTAAATATCAATGTCACAACATTTGCAGATATATTTCAATCTCTAGGAACGTTCAAATTCAGAAATGAGATATCTAGAAGCAAATAAAATGCCAACAATGGTTAATGTGTCTAATGAAGCTCCAAGGGTGAAAGTATGAGATAAAAAAACAACAGACTAAAAACACCAAAGGAAAAGCAGGGAAAATGTAAAAAGGAAGTCAATAGTTGAAACTTCATGTTTCCTTTGGAGGGCCCTTCTTTGCAGCCTCAGCTGCTGCCTTCTCTGCTTCAATCTCGGCTGCAATGACATCAATTTCAGCTTCTTCAAGCTGTCGCAGACCATGCTCCTTTGTCATTACGGCGACTTCAATGTTCTTTCCACCACTCTCAACAACCTGAATCCAAGAGACAAGAGCATAAAGGTGTGCAAACGCAATCATTATTTGGCATCCTTATCATTTTAGTATGCCATATGCTCAACTGCATGCATATTTGGTGAAAGGGGTTGTAGTGAAACTCAGACAACTAAATCTCTGAATCTTTTCTTCTATGATCAAGAATCAAGCATAATGTAAAGCTTTACTGTCATCTTCCTTCCAAGCAGCAGGAAGAGAAGATTACTAAATGCTATGCACAAAGCCACAAACACTTGAAACATACAAATAGCATTGATGGTGAAATTGTTACTCTTCTCCTTTTTAATATTTAATTCAGTGTTTTCTATTTTAATAGTAGCCTAGGTTGATAGGCCATGCCATTTCTGTAAAGCTTAACAGTTAATGCATGATGTATTTGGCAAGCAGGGGATGACTAATAGTGAAAGACAGATTTAATCCATATCAACCACAGAGAAAATAGAAGCAGAACCATTTGTAGCATACAGTGAGAGAATACAGATCACATGACAGCAGTACTTAGAAACAAAATAAAAGTTAACATACAAACAGCTAGCAACAGAAACTTACCTCAAGCAACGCACGAATTGCAAGTTTAATGGTTTCTTGTCCAGAGGTTTCTTTATAGTTCTTCTCTAAAAACTCTCGTATTGAATTAGAGTTTCTCCCGGTTGCATTAGCTTTCCATGCAGAAAAAGTCCCTGATGGATCAGTCTGATACAGTGATGGTACCCCAGTATGTGGATCAAAGCCCACAATCAAAGTTGAGAGACCAAATGGCCTAACACCTCCACTTTGAGTGTACTTCTGCTGAAGACCTGCAATGTAACGAGTAATATACTCAACAGTAACTGGATCTTCAACAGTCAGCCTGTGGCTTTGACATTCAATCCGAGCCTTGTTTATCAGCACACGAGCATCTGCCTTGAGTCCAGCACATGCCAATGCAATGTGATCATCCAAGTTCACAATCTTCCTAACCGATCTACACAAACAGAATACATGGAAAGGGTCAAACTAAAGCACCTTGAGGCAATTCAAAAGCTCAATTCATCTTTAATGCAAGTCTTTAACATTAAATTTGCAAAGTTTCTAGTTTCTGTTTCTACATCATCAAGCAAAATTATAAATATGAAAAAGAAAAATCTTAATCAAAATCCAGTTTTCACTACCTTGGGCAAAAATAAGATTTCTTTGGGGGAAAAATCTAAAAAACAAGGACTAAAATTGAAATCGTAGGGATAAAACTAACCATTGGTGCATCCTATCAGTATCAGTTCAGAGCCCAAATCGTAAAACCCAAACCCTAAATTTACTCTAAATTAGAATTAAGTAGGAAAATACGGTTTTTGACAGAGACAGGTAAAAGTGGAAGGGGAGTATAACAAAACCTGGAGTCCTGGAGCTTGGCGGTGGATTTTTTCTCGACGCCGAGGACAACGATGTCGGTGCCGCGGACGCCGACGGCGGCGTTACCTTTGCGGACGGCTTCGAGAGCATATTCCACTTGGAACAAATGGCCGTCCGGTGAGAAAACCGTAATCGCTCTGTCGTATCTCGCCATTTTGCTTCTATTCCTTGGATTTTCCTCTCGCTATTGCAGTGTTGCTGTCCCTGAAGCCTTTCTATATAGTTGGCGTCAACTTAAGCAACAAGTTAAAAATTAAAAAGAAAAAGAAGAGAAAAAATTAAAAAAAGCTTTTAAAGATACATGTTGGCCGAAATTGAAAAAGAAAAAAGAAAACGGGTCACAACGCAAATTCGTCCTTTTTAACTACCTCTTATGCTAAATTTTGTGGCTTAATTGTAACATGATTTCTAAGTTGACAATTTGTACTAATTGCTTTATTGCCCATGATTCAATACTTTTTGGTATTTTTTTTACTGCATGACAATGCATTTAAGCATTAGTCATATAGAATTGAATAACAATTCACATATTTCTGATATGATTTTTTTTTTAAATTTATTTGCTACTCATTCATGGAGAATGGGGTGCCCAATGTTGCTCTTCTGGACAATTAATTACCTCTCTGAGCCTTAAGTTCATTAGCATTATGTATTTTACTTAATTTCCTATATTTATGCCTGTAATATGGCAAGGAAACTCTTATTGAGGACCTACATTATGTTTTATTTACTCTTAAATTGTATCATTACATTAACAAAAGACAACTTACATATATAGTACTAGGTTATTAAGTGAATAAACCCATTCTTAAACTGAAGCCTTGAGGTTGTTGCCAGAAAATTAAGATCACAAGACTTTAGACAGCAAAATTGGTTTTACTCCTAGGTACATGCGATATATCCATATTTGCTTCTGATTTCCTTATTGCTTTTGTTGCTTCATATATATATATACATCCTCCAACTTTGGCATCTGTTTTTCCATCAAGACAGAACAATTAATCACTATAACATCATACATAAATTGAAGCTGATGATGTTTAATTGATGCAATGAGTAGATGAGCAAATTCAGAATGAAGCATTATATATTCAGTTGGAAATTTCTATTTTATAGTAATTTTCACTAGATAAACAATGATTCAATTTCTGATTTTCCTCTTTTCATAAGTATTGCTTAATAAAGTAAGCATTGATCTCCAAGTGTTTTCTTACCTGACAATCCATTAAGATCAAATCATATGGAGGAGCTCCATCTTTATAGAATTGGAGGTGTCATGACTCATGTTACATGTTGGCCGAAATTGAACAAGAAAAAAATAAAATGGGTCATAACGCAAATGCCTCCTTTTTAACTAGCTCTTATGCTAAATTTTGTGGCTTAATTATAACACATGATTTCTGAGTTGACAATTTCTACTGATTGCTTAATTGTCCTGATTCAATAATTTTTCATATTTTCTTGAACATAGAATTGAATCACAATTCACATATTTCTGATATGATTTTTCTTTTTCTTTCAATTGAGTTCTTTTTTTCCCCCTCCTTTTAATGAGTTTTCCACTTCCATGTTCTCTACGGTCTCTACTCCATCAAGCACCCTAATCCCTACTAAATTTATTAATTAGAAAATATATAATTAAAATTTATTAAAATATTTTAATTTTTTAAAATAAAAATATTAGGGTTAAGCCACATTGAAAGCTTGAGTATATATAGTTGTATAATTTTACCGGCGCGGCATTTTTGTCACTTCATCCCCTTGCTTTCGACAATGGCCAAGATCCACCCTTGTTCTTCAATCTCAGAGGTACATATATATCTTTTTGATATTTATATAGTTATTAATTAATTTTGTTCATGTGTGGACTTAATTGCAACTTGATGTTGGATGCAAAAGAAGCTAATTGATGAATAATTTTGTTAATTGGTTGTATTTGATTTTCACTGATGAAATTTCTTTTGTATAACAATATATAACTAATCTCAATCAAGTATGTAACAAGTTTGAAGGAAAATCTCAGTTTATTTAGCATATATATGATCTCTCTTATATTTATTAGCATCCTTTATAAGTTTCTTGTTTTTTTTTATTGGTTGGAACATGAATGAGAATGATTAATTCAAGAATATATGTATCAGGTTGATGAGGGGAAGAAGAAAGTTTCTCCGGTCATTTTCGCCCCACTGCTCCAAAATAATAATTTGAATGATGATGACCAGAGGCTGTTATTTCGGCAATATTCACAGTATATAATAGCAACATGGTGGATGCCATTAGTTGTTGGATTTCTTTGGTGTGTGGTGATGGATGATGAATTGAAGAATAATATTGAACATGTTACTCAAATTATACCACCCATTCTTGGATGGGGATTGCGTTTGTTCTTGCTCCCTTTTATCATTGCAATACAGATTGTGACATACACGGAAAGTAAATATTGGGGGGATAAACATAATTTTCAAGTTCATTCCATCTGGTTTTGTGCATATCTATGTTGCAGCTCTTTGTTCATTGCTGGGATTTCGTCTTGGCTACTTTATACTGTGGCTGAAATGGTGGTATTAAAGTACAAGGGCGAAGAATCACTTTCCTCCTTACTAATTTGGACCATTTACTGTGCTCCTTTTTCCCATGGACTCACTACCTATCTTTCCATGGCTCTCCTCTGGGGCACCAAGACTTATCATCATGTATCTTCTCGCGTGTCTCGCCGCCAATTGCAGACTACTGCTGCCAATTTGCCTATCTGAAACCAGTTCATTAGCATTATGTAGTTTATTTAATTTTTATGTTCTTTTTCCTTGCATGTAATATGGGAAAATCTTATGAAGGACCTACTTATATATTAGTATGTTTTATTTACTCTTAAATTGTCTTATTGCATTAACCAAAGACAAAACATAGTAGTACTAGGTTATTTAGTCGATAAAACCAGACCTTAAACTGAAACCTTGAGGTTGTTGACAGGAAAATTGGTTTTACTCATAGGTACATACGATCTATATATACAAGTTACAACTTTTTCTCTTTTTCGCTTTCCAAGAAACTGCTATATATGGTATCCATATCCTTTACATTTGAAGCTGCCTAAGGCATTTTTTTTGGTTAACAGCACAGGAAAAATTAGGGTGATGATGTTTTGGTGAGTGAAAGAATGGTGGACACCATCAATTTGTAGTCAATTGGCTTTGTTAAATAAGCATCCATGCCCACCTCTAAGCATTTTGCTTCATCTGATGACATTGCATGTGCTGTCAAGGCAACAATTGGAATGTGCCATCCTGTTGCTTCTTCTGATTTCCTTATTGCTTTTGTTGCTTCATATCCATCCATCTTTGGCATCTGCATGTTTTCCCATCAACAAAACAGCAAATTAATCAGTATAACAACATAAATTCAGAATGAAGCATTATGAATCAGTTGGAAATTAATTAATTTCTTACCTGACAATCCATTAAGATCAAATCATATGGAGGAGAATCACAGATTTCTGTCTGCGGTCTGTCTTCTTCTTCGCCAAGCACGCAGTTGAGGGCATCTACTGCTTGCAGTCCATCCCCAACAGCAATTACTGTGGCTCCCATCTTTTCCAACATGATTGTTGCTACTCTTTGAAGAACCGGTGTATCTTCTGCAAGCAGAATTCTTAGGCCTTCAAGGGATTTTTGTCCATTTGCTGCCTTGCTTGTAAATGATTTCTCTCTTTCTTTTGTGCTACTGCTGATAGAAGTTTGTTCTGGGGAATTGGAGATTTCAGAGTCATTTCCCTTAGGTCTGCCATTACATTGATCTTCATCTGCCCTTAGATTGTCTACTTCTGAGTCTAAATTTGTAAGTTCAACTAGGCAGTTTTTAAGTGTCTGGCAATTTGATGCACCAGATTTTACAGTAAGTACTCTTGGTTGATCTCCCGTATGCGCGGAACTTACAGAATCAGTGCCACTGCCTCCTATTTCAGATATATCAGAGTCATCAGAGCTGCAAGTCTCGAATTGAGTCGAATCAATTTCGAGACATTCATGAGAATCACCTTCTTTTGGTGCCCCCTTTGTTCCATTTGGACTTCTCTTGTGAAGTTCACCATATCTTTCCTTTAAAACAGCTTCCAAAATATGAAGCATTTTGGCCTTGTAA
Source organism: Corchorus capsularis (assembly GCA_001974805.1). Taxonomy (NCBI): domain Eukaryota; kingdom Viridiplantae; phylum Streptophyta; class Magnoliopsida; order Malvales; family Malvaceae; genus Corchorus; species Corchorus capsularis. Next base: position 64,760 of record AWWV01014564.1, on the reverse strand, counting down.
AGTGGCTTATTAACCATCAATATATGTCCTTTCCTGCGGAGCTCCATTTTTATAGAATTGGAGGTGTCATGATTTAGCATCCATGCAAATTTCACTTGACCGGAGAATTTGTCAAGAAAATTAAGCTGTTCTTTCCATATATCTGTGCTCAAGTCAAGCAACCCTAAATCCACAACTATGATGTAAACTGGATTCCTCATGTCTTGTATGCTGTGAACTTTAGACCTCAGAGGTTCACCTAGTGAATAATGAGTTTCGAAGCCCGAATTTCGAGTTCTGGCATGAAACAGTTCATGAAGGATCTGTGTTAGTTCATTCCACTCTGATGCTTCCAAAGTGGGTACTCCGTTTCTAGACAACCACCGGGACATGATCAATCTACCCATGCTGCCATGTAGGGCAAGGATCACCTGCATTCATCATGTTTCAAACATGTTTAGACTTGTTTCCAAGCATCTTGCAATAATTTCTATTTATACTAAGTTTTTTAGACAGAAAAGAACAGGCAAAATTGTATGCTCCAAAGAACAAATTTTACTCACTGCTACACTGTGCTTTGCAAACTCCATTTGGCCATGTTGTTCTGTTCCATCTGGAGGAGTACTTAGAAGCAAGAATAGTCTCATTAGAGTTCCTGGGCCATTCTTTCTTACAACCTTTATTTCTCCACCCATTTTGTTAACCTGCCATTGACAATATGAGCAAGGAAAATATGAAAAATTATGTTCTTACATAAGGTATTCTTATGGAATATGAATTTCTGTATGAAAACATATCACTTACCAAGGTTCTTACAATGCATAGTCCAAGACCAGTTCCACCATGCCTGAGAATCCAAAAAAGAGTTCATAAATCAGAACCAAATCTCTGTAAATTTCATTTCTTTAATAAAATGGATCTTTCTTATACTATTACTAACGTTCTAGTTGTTGAAGGATCAGCTTGCTCAAAGCTCTCAAACACAGATTCCCATTTGCTAGGATCAATTCCTGCAGATCATGGAACATAAATTGGAACAATTGTGCAAGGTCTACATACATATATTCATTCTTTATTTTTAAAACTATAATGGTTCATACCACAGCCGGTGTCATCAACTTCAAACCAAAGAATCATTTTGTTGTCTCTCTTGCTGGCCTTCTTCATATGGTTGCCATGATTCTTCAACTTTGCCCTTAATGCATACAATGGTTTCTTGTGATCAGGGGAAAACTTCACAGAATCGCTAGACACGTTCGGATTCTCACACCATCCACGCAAGATTATATGACCCGCTGAAATCCATTTGAAACAGTTAATCATATGCATGTATTAAATTTTTGCTCTGCTGAATGTCAGAATGAATGTAATTGAAAGGCTTTTCTACCTGATTTGACTATTTTACAACTCTTGGAAGTTCATAAAATCTTAAAATAATTCAATTTACTTAACCATTGAAGCTGAATTGTTGTTAACTAATAGTCTAATATTAGTTCAAAAAGAGATTTAAAAACAACTTTTGCATAGTTCTTGTGAAAGAAAAGAACAGGGGTGATATCTCTCAAGGGCCAAAATAACTACTTACAACCAAAATTAACTCTCAATCATATGGTCTTATGTTGCACCCCTCTTTTAAAAGAAATCCACCTGAAAAGAAGAGACTTTTCATTATCTTCAACCTCAATCTTGTCCAAAACCCAGACACAACCAGCTAATTTCTGTTTATTTAGGTGGCTGAATTTTATGGTTTTCAATCTTAATTCCTAGTATTTTACTTTCTAATGAAAAAAAATTAAGTTTACACATATATTTGGTTCTTTTAAGTTAATCTTCTTGATGTTTTTTCTCTACCCAGTTGGAAATAATGCTGAACTAGAGTTGCAAAATCAGCAATATAAATATCTTACATGTTGTGAACTTGATAGAATTGCTTATCAGGTTAGCAAAAACTTGAACAACCCTGGCAGAGTCTCCTCTAACTAGTTTTGGAATGTCATCTGAAAATATTCAACAAGGAAAAAGATTAGGATTAGACAAAATGTTTGAATTCAGACAAACATAGATTGAGATCATAAAATTTTATTAGAAAACATATGAAGTTTGAGTCATACCAGAAAGATCCAGAACAGTCTCCACATTATGGTTAATGCACTGGACAGAGAACATATCAACCAGTCCTTCAAGTTCCCGTCCCAAGTCAAACTCAGATTCTTCTAACACCAGTTTCCCAGATTCAACCTATGAAAATTGTTCGGAAATCAATGATTTACATGTAAATTATGGTCAGAAAGTTGCACTACTCAACTTTTGTAAGTCCATAATTGGCTTTTTCTTGTAATTTTACCTTGCTTAGATCTAATATGTTGTTGAGAAGCCGGAGTAGGGCTGTTGAGCATTTACGGATTTGGGTGACCATTGCATATTGTTCATTTGTAAGACAGTCATCACAGATAAGAATGTCCAACAATCCAATAACAGCAGCCATAGGTGTCCTTAGTTCATGACTGTATGTAACAAGGAGTAAGTGAAAGTTTCATGGCAAAAAATAGAGGTAAAAGGAAAATTGGTTACCTCATATTTGCAAGGAATTGGCTCTTGTAATTGCTTGATGCTTCTGCTCTTCTTCTTGCATCAAGATGACTAATCAACTCTGCTCTTAGTTTCATTTCCTTTGATACCCCATTTGTCAGTATTAAAATACAGACACATCCAATGACTAGGATACATACAGATGCAGATATCAATATGACCAATGTTTTCAAGGCTCTTTCATCAACCTTCCCCATTATGTACTTTCTTGGAATGATGATGACACCAACCTGCACCAAATTATACCAATTTTAATTCCAATGTCTAATTTCAATGTTAAGAACAAGACAGGCAACATGTTTTGAACTTACCATAGGAAGTCTTTTGAGGTTAAGGAAAAATGAATCAATGTAAAAATGCTGGCCACCAAGATTGGCTTTCTCCACATGAACAACATGACCTGGTGGAAGATTATTGCCATAGGCATTCTGCAACCACTGAGCTCCCATTCGTATAACGCGATCCTCAGAATTAACAGCCATCATAAGTTTTGGACCCTTTGCAGTATTATTTAACAGCGGAGCATTTGTTGATGTAGCCAATAAGTAACCCTCTTGGGATGTCAAATATATGTACCCACTATGAACTTCAACAAGTTCTTTCATCAGTTGGCCTACACTATAAAGTGCAGTGGTGACACCTACAACAGCTACTATACTTGTGTTGGAAGCATCCCATACTGGGAGTGCTGCTGAAAGCAAGGGTGAATCTGTAAATTTGCTCACTGCCACATGCCATGAAGCTACCCCATCAGGCACTTGTGAAGGCCCTGCTATGTTAATAAGATCATCTGGTGGAATTTGCATTGCTTTTCCTATTTTTTCCCCAGTAACAGGATCAAGTGGTTCCCGGTACCAGATTGCAGAAACATTACCGCGAATGAACTGATCATTCCACCCTTGTTGCGATTCGAGCATTTTATTGCCATAGGACTCACTTGAGCTAATTGAATAATTTGCAAGATCAGAGTATATGTAAAATGTATTGTTACTCCTGTGATCTCTATGGAATGCCTGGACAAACCCGTTTTTGTAATTTATGGTTATGGCATTGAGAGCTTTTCGACTGGCGAAAAGTGCCCATGTTATGTCTTTCATCATCTGATACAGCTGCTAAGAGGGAAAGAAATCAAAGAAATCAACCAAAAAAACAAGAAAAGGTTACTGAACTGCATAATACATGAATAAACTCTGTTTCAAACAGAACAAAAGAACCTAAAGGATAGTCAAACCTCAACTTGTTCTGCCTGATTAGTAGGTTTGCTGTATCGCCTAATTACATATTCTGACAACTTGACTTGTGCAGTTGTAATTTCTGAAGTAGAATTCAAGATGTTCCACATCCGTAAGATAGGGCGCTGAAGAAGTTCATATCTAAGACCATAAGCTAAGGTGTTTAATGATTTTGTTGTATAAACCCTTGTAAAATGCCATGTTAGAATTGTCAGCAGCCCTATTAAAATAGCTAGCATGACCTGAAATCAGAATCAGACATGAAAAGAGACAAGTTATCAATCAAACCCAGAAACAGAAACAGTTTCTTAGCCAAGTTTTTATATTTAGTTCGATCAAAAATTCAAAACCAGTCTGAAAAGGAAAATTTTTGTAGAATAGTTATACTAATTACCATGATGGCAAGTCGAGCTACAAAAACGCTGTAGTATGATGAAAGACAACGAGTACTTGAATACTGAAACTCTTCCTGTTCAACATCCCTATGGAAAATCCTACGACCTCGAGGAGCTGTTTTTCTTCCCCAAGATGAAGCGAAACCCGAAATTCTATCAAACATTTTTCTCAAAGGAGTAGCCATTGGAGAGACTAGAATTGGAGAACTTTCAGAACTTGTTGGAAACGCTTTTTCTTCCATTTTTGAAAGAATCATGAAGCACTATCCATCAATGCATGTATATGAATATGATGATCTGATTGTATGTGTGCACGTGTATTATGTGCCCCATGAATTAGAGATAGAGACAGAGACAGAAACAGAGAAGTATACTTATGTTTAATGGTTTAAGTGGAAGGGATGTTTTAATATACTGCTTCTTGTGTCATTTCCCACTTTTTGAAACGAGAGAGACGACTTTCAATTTTTCAGAAGTGGAGGTTTTTGTGGTGTGTTTTATTCCTCATCCACATTTATCTTTGCCACATCTTCCTTCCTTTTCTTCATTTCTAATAGTACTAAGGAAAAATTTAATGTCAAAAGTTGGTGGAACTTTTTTTTTTTTGGGGTACTATGAATAAGCTACTGAAATTTGCAGGTCAGTTTCAATATTCTGGTACTTAATGAGTGCAGAAGTTTAAGGATTTGCTTTTTAGAAAGGTAAACCAACTTTATCTTGAGCAAATTTCTTTTTTCAAAATTTAGGTTCAAATATACAAAAGATTTCAAAATGAACCTTAATCTTAGGGAAGTCTTGAACTGCCATGGATTTTACTTAGTCACAGTCAAATTGGTCCAACAATTTTCAGCCACTCAAAACTCTAGGGTTTTAGTTTTACTGAATAGACCCTTCAAAATCAAAAGTCTATAAAGAAACAAGGTTGAAAAGCAATATAGCAGCATTGATGGGCAAATTCACATTGAAAAGGATATGAACCCATTATTAAGGAAACTTCTATCCATGAAGTCAAAGCAATTAGCCAATGGTTGGGATTTTGGGGACCATGAAATCCATGGTTAACACAAGCGTGATTGCCATTTCAAAGATTTGATCTTTCGGTGGGATATGAAAATGAAGAGCCAATCATTATGTTGATTTTTATTGCATAAGAAGGAAGAGAAATCCAATAACTTCAAAATGGGTACGTATATTGCTTGGAAATTGGAATCACCCAAATTTCCATAAAAATTTGTTCACCATCTTAGATTCATAATATCAAACATGATATTCTTTGTACAAAAAGACTATGGAAATCCCTCTTCGGTTCAAAAATTTTCACTAATAGAAATGCTTTGTTGCACTGATAAATTAACTTTATGAGGAAAGTGGGGGTGGTTGATGCTCTTTACACATTGGCCAAATTGCCATCAAATCCATCCCATTGGAGATTAAAAGACTATAATTTGAAAGGGTCGGCTTAAGATTAGTAATAAATCCCAAAGAAAAACTGAAAAAGTATGGGCGTGCAGTATGTTTTTGCTTGATAGGGAAGCCTTAATATCCTATCCTCTAGAACTTAGCTTTAGTGACTCCACCTCACTTTCCTCTTGGATTTCCTTGAAAAATCCACTATGTTTATTATTTGAAGCTAAAGTCATATTTCACCTTTAAAACAACATAGAAATTAGACTTTGGGTGTGTTCCAATAAAACTCCACACTGTTTCATTCTTATTGCCTGACCTAAAAAAAAAATAAACATAACATATCATGTTTTTTTCATTAATCCTTTGTCTTCATTAACTAGCTAGTGGCAGTGGCACACACCCAAAAAAACCAGAAAACCTCTCTTTTCTTAATTCACAAAACCCACCTTTCTCCCCTTTGATACAACGCATGTAAGCACTTATTTTCATTTCATTCTTTATAGATAATATCCTCTTACTTTTAATCAGCATACTTAAAACTTAAAAGCATCTCTTTTTTTTTTAATTAAAATTTTCACCCCTATCCTATATTGCCCTTGTTCTATAATCTTTGTCCTCCTTTTTCCGTATACCCTCTAATGGAAAAAGATAGATTTTGTTATTATAAAGAGATAGACTAATATCTAATAAAATAAAGTAAATTTGTAGTCATAGTTTATCTAATGTTCTTTATTATATTCTTTAATCATGATTAAAAGTTTCTTTTTCCTTAGTTCTTTATGGAAGAGAAGGGTTGGCGAGAGAGTTTAGTGATAAAATATATATATATATATATATAATTTTTTTTTTTTTTGAGGTAGTGATAAAATATTTAATATAGCTATACGTTGCAAGATTTAAAGACTCCAAAGGACAGCTTCGAGGGGGTCCAGTCAAGAAATGCTGGTAGTACTGGTAGATAGGCAAAAGATCTTCGGTATGATTGTATGATGCTTGCTTTCGATTAAGACGAGTTCTTATATTTAAGAATCTTCCTTTTTTTTGTGTGTTTCTGCCATTGGGGTCTATAGTACAAATTCACTTACCCAAAAATTAAAGTTTTGAGAAATATTGTTATCAGAATCAGACAAAGAATCAACTGCAGATGTTGCACCAAAAAAAAGAGTCATAAGGGTAATAACTAGCTACGATTGGCTGGTTTGCTCCAATAGAAGAGTATTTGATTCGTTACTTGGACTTGAAAAAAGTTTATGGCCATTAAAGAGAGGTAGTGGTATAGATTTAAAGCAAAAGCAAAACCCAATTTAAAAAATACATAAAAACAAACACCTCATCAATTTCACAATCCAAAACCTTACACGTTTGTGCTTCCATAGTGGCATATCACAAAAAGCTTAATGTGTATATTATATAGTCATCATGCCTTTGTTGGTTCAATTTCATTGCTCTAAATATGGCATAGGACCAAACGTGTGCCCCAAATGGCCGAACGTGGTTCGCGCATGGGCTAGCTTTTAAGGGCTCTTTTCTGGGTCCACCATTCTTATTTGGGTTGTTGGGTATGGCCCTTGGTGAGTTGGTGTGGCTCACAGAAATGGTTGAAACTTGAAGCCATGGGGACGAGATGAGATTAGAGCAAGATAATGATAAACCCAACTAAAACCAATTAGGAAAATTCTAAATGTCCAGAAAAATTGATCAAAATTTTATCCGGAATGATGTGTCATATGGGGTCATCCCATGTTTTGTAACAAAACCACACTTAAATAGTGGTGGCACCAATCTGCTTAACCAATCGTGTAACAACACGTCATAGAGGACCAAATTTCGGAACAATTTTTCTGGTCATGTAGAAATGCTCAACAAATTAATATGGTCTCTCCAGGGGATATATAGGAAGTTTCTTTGATGTTGAGTAGGAATCAGAATAAAGCAAGGATAAGAATTCGGTAGAAAATGGTGTCTATTCTGAGTGTTGTAGCCATGTAAGCAATTTGTTATGTCATTCTCATTCCAAAATCCATACCTAATAAAAGCCCAGATAGAATTTGTCCTGTATACAAATACCAGTGAAAAGGTAAGGGGGAAACTTAGGAAGATAATGATGTTTGATTAAAATATATGCAGGCAATGAGTTGAAAATGAAATTGACAAAAAACCAGTATCACTATTGATTAAAGAGTTTGCAAATTCCACTATCGAAAGTGGAACCTCCACAGGAGAGGAATAGACGAATAGTAATTGCCATTGACAATTTAAATTCGGAGTTTGATGATGTTAGCGACACAAGTCTGACTCTGATTAGATAACTAATAAGAAACAATGAAGATAAATTATTATAAGAGTTAAGCGAGACCACAATGAATTCCAGAAGATCCTAACAAATACTCAGAGGCAAGTCACATGGCCAACTGGTCAAACTGCCGACCCTTATATCCATAATTATCATCACTATAACCAAAGCTAAAAACTCCCTAATCCTTGCCCCTAAATATGTACAACTAAAGAATAAAGAAATAATCAGTTACAAATTAAAGTACAAACATCTAAAACAAACAACAGATAGCTTAATGATTCATTAAGCTTTGGGGCATAGGGTATATGGCCAGATCTCTGCAACTTACGAATTTGATATAGCTGCTAAAGCAATCACTTGGAGCTCTTTCCCTTATACTCTGAAGCAGCAGCCTTAGCGGCAGCCTTAGCTAGCTTGGTGGGTTTTAAAACACTTTTTGGGTTTAGCGCCTGTCGGAGTTTAAATGCAGCCCATGCTGTTCCAAAAGCATGCCCTGCAGCACCAAGCCCTTCATTTGTAGCCTCAGCTGCTTTCTCTCCATACCTTGAGAAAGAATAAACTCTTATTTGAGTCTCTTTGTTTATTCAGAAGGTCAGTCAGAATATGAGAAGACATTTCAAACCAATTTGTCCTTAAAGCAAGGGCAGTGCACTCTGTGTTAGCAATTGTGTAGAATATTATTGATGCCAAGAAAACATTAAGAATAGTCTTAGTGTTTGGTGGATGCCAGCACGCATTGAATCACATTTCTATTCAAACACAAATTTCATTGCTTACCTTCTAATATATTATTAAAGTTCCTTATCCAAAAAGGTAAGTCAAGAGTGTGTGCGTGTGCGTGTGCGTGTGCGTGTGTGTGTGCTCTTCTTTCTATATGGCTTGATCATTCATTCTAGTATCAGAGTTTACAACAATCAAATGTGATAAACTTACCTATGGTTGACATAATCAGTTGTCACAGTGGATGACGTTGACATCACATTTTTCCCAGCTACTTCAGCAGCATCACAAATTTTACCTGTTCACAAGGAAATAGTACAGTATTTTCAGTGTAGGATCAAATCAAAACAGTTGGTGAATGGAAGGTGTAATGCTGCCATTAAAATTTAAAATGACCAAATAAGTTGATCCAATAACCAGAAGCATGCCACTTTAGAATACCCAAGATTCAATGCGACAGAAGTTGCTAGCTTAATAAGATAGTTAACAAAGGTAAACCCTTATTAGAATGGCATAAAACTTAATTAAACAAATCGAGCATCCATTCTTTTTATTCAAAAGGGGTGAATGAAATTCTAAAATGATGCATGTAAGCATTAAAAAGTAAAGTGGGGAATAAAGAATAGCATACTAAATCCATCCAGGGTTGCTAGAATCATTTCTCCCGGTAGGAAGCTAAAAAATTTCTTCCCCGCTTTTGAGTTTGCAACCGAGCTTGTCAATAATCCAGTAACTTTGACAACACCAGATAGAACCCCATTCGCTACTTTCTGTGTCATTTTTGTTACCCTCTTAACCCTGTATGTATAATCAAAACCAAAATATCAAGAATAGTTCGATTCAAAATCGGATGACAGAGAAATCACAAGAAATGAAAGAGTCAACTTTAATACAGTCACTGGACAAAACAGAAAAACCTTTACAATGAAATTATCCATGTTACTCTACTTAAATTACAAAATACCATATATTGAGTAAAACTTATTTGAATAGAGTTGCATTTCAGTTCAAGTTTCATTTGAGAATTTCATTGCTTTCAAACATAGAACTTTAAGGAAACTCCAAGCAATGGGCTAATCACATGATTTATACAAATGGCATAAAAGAAGATTCCCCTTTTCTCTCGCTATGTTATAGAACAAAACTGCTTCAACATTTTGTCAAATACTCTGTACCAATTTACACATTTGGCTTTTTCCAGGTGGAAAATAGTTACTCTGTTTTAAAGCAGAGCCTTTTTGGCATTTAAACATGAAAATTAGCTAATTGTTTATAAACCCAATCAATCCATTAATCTTTAACCTCATCAGCAATGCACTACATTATTCAATCATGAAAAAGGAGCATATGAACATATAATAAATTAGAATCATAAATTAAAACCAATTATAATTTCCTAACCTCTTGATCCTCCTCAATGTCTCTGGACTAACTTCCGCATTCTTATCAGTTGGACTCATTCGTGTCTTTAATACCTCATTGCCTCTCTTCAACCTGTCCACTGTCACATCTCCACACCATAATATCCCTTTGATCAACTGCCCAGATCCAGAAGCAATCATCTTAGCGGCTTTCCCACTATAATCCTCCACATTAGGCGCCAGAGTCGTCCAATACGCTGCGCATCTCTCCTCCATCGCCTCCTTCTTAGTCTCCGACTTCAAATCCGCCGGCGACATCTCCCTTGCGGCGGTCACCGCCCCATCCAACACCTCCTCCCCTTTCTTCTCAACTTTCTGAACCGTAAAGCAACTGTAACTTTGCAATATGACATCTAATTCTTGCAACAAATATTCCTGGCCTTTCAAAGCAAATGTCAAACCGTAGTTAAGCAAATCAGAGCCCTCGCCGGAAGTCTTATTCTTTCTTTTCTTATCGTCATCATCGCTATCACTCGAATCATGTTCGGCTTCTTTAGAAAATTGAAAAGAGAAGAAATAATGAGACTCGTCAAGTTTAACGGCGGTTCCATCCTTCATTAACGGCCACTGGATTTCATCAGCGACACCGGCAAGCACCGCAACGATGTTTTCGCCCTGCCAGAGACGAATCACGGTGAAATCGCCGCAAGCGAGCTCAACGCTATAAGATTTATCGATCAAGTTGAGGATGGCGCCGGGGATCTTGATCAAAACTTCCTCGACAGCTTGCGGCGGCGCCGTTGGCGCCTGAGGAGAATCGGAGTGACCACTGTGGTGTTGGTTAACGGGATAATGGGGAGATTCGGGGAAAAGATTCTCGACGAGATCGCGCATGTCGATTGAAGGGTAAAGGTTGTTGCTTGAAGAGTATTGAGGGACATTGGGGTTCGATTGGATCACCTCCGGGTAAAGGGAAGAACTTTTCTGATTAGGGTTTTGAGATGCCATTTTCTTTCTGCTCGGGGAGAGGGAAACTGGAAAGAAATTTTATTTACTTTTTCCAACATGCAATAAATGAAAAATGAGAGTCGCTGACGGATCAACGAACAAGAAGACGCGTGGCAGCATTGGATTGGCCGTTTTAATAGTTCAACTGTCTCGGGATATTCCCGCGCTTGTACGGTTCTAACTTCTAACTGTATGTATAAGATTTCTTTTTTAAATTTTAATTTCTTTTTACCGAATACCGATTAGATTTAATTTGGGCCGAATCAAATTATTTGGACTTAGACCATAGAACAAAAGGCTTATTGGATTAATGAAAAACTAGCCCATTTTCCCTTCCAAATGCTTAAAAGGCATTTATTGAAGAGGGAAATTTCGTTAATTTATTTAGAAATTACATTGTTATTGCTTTGCTTTAGTATGGATTAGAATTTGAGAAGGAAAGTACGGATCTCCATGGGGCCAAGCTCAACGACGAGAGTTGAATTATCAACAGGGCCGCCTCTAACAGGGGAAGGTTCGTTTCCATTATCACCTTGTACCTTCCATGACAACTTCTTCATCTCTGACTTGACTTGGTTTGTTGTTAAGCTCATTTCTGTCACTTGCTTTATCTGAAAATGCAAATACCAATCAACACAAAAAAAAAAAAAAAGTTTCAATCCAAGTTTTCCTAGACATGAATGAGAATTCAGCTATATATTGTACCGTTCTTCCATTGAACATCTTCTTTAGCTCAACTTTAGCTAGAGTTGCATATGTAGAGTCTTCACCCTCCTAGTGAAATTTGAAAACACATTCAATAAGAAAAACAAGGTGCAATATTTTAATCTTGGCAGTCTCTTTCATGGTGTAAAATGGGGATTTGTAGTGCAGCTTAGGGATATAGCTAGAGTCACTTACTTGATATAGATGTGCTAAACGTAAGAGCACACTTCCATCATCCAATTCCTGCCCCCCCAAAAAAAAAAAAAAAAAACTAGAATTTTAGAGGAACAGAGCTTTTCCCATTTAGACAAACATGTTAGAAAAGAAAATGGGTTGAAAGCTTTCACCTCAAGAGTAATTAAAGCAACATTGAGAGGCAAGCTGTATCCTGGATCCATGGCAGTCCCTTTTGTGGAATGAGAAGCCGTCCATGTCTCCATTTTCTGAACCATCAGCCATGTTATACACTTATTTATGAGCTATACAATGGTGGAACATTCAATCAAAGTTATATATACCTCATCTGTGAAGGCTAAAAGCAGGGGAGAATAAATTTCTTGACCAGTTGTTCGACGCCAACGCGCACCCTCCCCTACCTGGTTGATGCTGATATAGTAATTCCCTCGAACCTGACCCGAAATTAACCATCAAATGAAAGTATGTATCAGGTTTGAAGCATATATAGGGCATTGATTGTTGAGGACAATATTCATAAAAATGAAATGGTGTTGCTATGAAAGAGTGTACGGACCGTTAGTCCCTGACAATTGTCTCCAACACACACGCGTTCATCAAGGGCTTCACCCACTCCTCTGGAATCATCCTCGATCATCCGCCTAGTGCATTCAAAACCGAGTTCATATCAATGTCAATGGCATATATTAGCTAAGTTTTTGTGCTTAATAAATCTTTTAAGAAGAAACCTGTGAAGCATTAATTCTACTTGTCCATCATTAATGCTGGATCCTCCAGCGGCACGATCAACCAAGACAGAGAATTCGGATTTCTTATCCATGGTATAAATCCCAAGGTTTATCTGCCCAAATGAACAAGCCATAAATTAATTAGTCATTTTTGTCAAGTTTGAGTCATAGGATAGGCTCATACCTAATTTATTACTATCAACAAAACTAGAACTGAGAAAATTACTGGATAATAGTTTCCTGCTACAGGTTGAGTTACTGTAAGGTTCCAATCTTCTCTCAAGTCTCGAACCTGGAAAAGGACCCATGATCATCAAGCCATCATCATAATGTAAAGAGAATCAAAAGAGAAGGAACGTTTGAGAAATTACCCGCTTTAGAAAATCTCTTCCATTTGAATCAGTATAAAACACCTTGTCTGTCACCATATTTGCTGTCATCCGAGTAATGACCTCTTTTCCAAAACCATCATCCATGGGAATTGGACCAATCTTCAATATACAAAATGGTCACAAATGCTTGGCAAGAACCAAGAGGCCAGAATCACATTTTACTTTATTATAATATAATACAGTTAACAACAATCTAGAGCAGAAACAGAAGAAAAAAAAAGGTATGTAGCAGGGTGATGTGCCTTACTGTGAATTCAACTTCGGCATGCTCTTTGTCTTTGTAAAGTCTGGTGACCTAATGAATTGACGCAAATACAAGTATTAGTAATTAAGAACTTTGAACATACTACTACTAAAAAGCTATGTAACAAAAATTAGTGGACTGATAGAAAAATTATGACCTGGTAGATCCATTGGTTAAACTGTTGGTGAATCTCATCAACTAGGGGTCCACGAACAACCTGCAACGGCACCTGCAGATCGAATGAAATTATATTTAAGGAATTACAGAACACTTAAATTAATGATAGATAATTAACGAACAAATGTTGTAACTTAAATTTGACAATGCAGGGGATAATCCATAATAGAAGAAACTTTTGACAAAAGGGGTTTTGAAATGAACAATGTCAAATGTATTAGACTTGTGATACACTGAGGATCAGGAGATAGAAAGGAGGCTTACTGATCGTGAAACTATAGTTGGTGGTGCCCCGTTAGGCCGGAATATATATGCACCAGAAGGCTGTCAGAATGATCATTAATGTAAATCTGGCAATTCACTTGAATTCTTGTATTTGAAAATCCATGTTGAAATGATTGCTTACCTGGGAATCAAATCTATCACCAGTGCTTGACCCATACCAGAGGTAGCTCTGCTGCACTGCTACATCAACCTGCCAAAATGGGAAATTAAAGATTGTTATTTTACCCAAAACCAAATGATCAACTTGATTTCTCAATGATCAAATGTCTGGAAATGAGAGAAATTCTTACTCCTGTTCTGGAATTATACATTCTTTGGAGTTGGCCAGAACTTGTAGAAAAAGTCATCTTCAAATTTCCATTTCCGATTTCAGTTGTCTCATTTTGTCCACTTGCTGTTGAGATAATTCCGACTCTGCTTTGCCCTGTATGGATATAAGCTTCAAATGAATTAGACTTTCTTTTTTGCCCATTAGCTTCAATAGTTTAGTTAGCATTGTTTAAACTTTAACTGGAAAAACAAAAAAATGCCTACCTTTCTTGGCTCCCTTGGAAATGAAGTAAGTATCCCAACCTAGTGGTGGCACGGAGACTTGAAAAAGTAGCCAGTACTTTGGAACTGTATTGGACGACAATCCCAAGTAAGCCTTGGTGTAAAACTCCCTTATGCTTCTTGTAACATTATCCAAAGCTATATACTGTGTCTCAATCTTATTGCCAGAGGAATCTTGGACAATGAAACTATCATCATTAACCTGATAAAATGTGCATCACTTTTTGAATCAGATTACAAGCCAAAATTGCTCTTCATTACATTAAATTAACAGAAAAAAAACATAACAACATCTGTTGCCTCACTAAACTGCAATGCTTTCAGTCACCATCTGGTTTAAAGGTAAATTCCTTTCATAGAATTGCTTATTGATTGTTATGTTTGATTTATACTTACTGGTATTCTAACAATGTCAGTACGATTCCATGCAAGGGGATTATATGCCACCACCACCTGAACATGACCATTTACCAAAAGTTAATGAAATTTCCTTTAATTCTGTTTAAGCTAAGAAGTCCATGAAATTTCAACAATGCATTATTGAAAACGAAATTAGAAAAAAGGCACAAATATTACCAAACTCTTTCCTTCTGGTATATCCTTCTCTGTTGGTGGACAGTAACTGATATTGACTAATTGGCACTGTTAATAACAAAAAAAAACCCAGAATTAGGCCAAGAAGTTAGACTAATTTTTAGAGTAAACTTTCAACAATTGCGGCAAATATAAACTCTTTTGCTAGTGTTGGCGAACTTAGAAAAAGGAAGAATATTTCTATATGTGAATATGAGGAATGTGTATCAAATTATCAGCTTTTCATCCAGATTAGCAGAAACTAACACTTCAAAATGCCTACCTGGCTAAATATTGATGGAGGGTCTTCACATTTACCTCCAGAATTTTTCTTAGTTAGGCATGACAGAGCAGAAGATACAACAGCTTCAGACTGCAATTAAAAATTTGTAAATTTCAAAGGGCAAAAATATAAATCCTTCATATACATGAACAACAATATTGCAAGACAGGTAAAAACTCAAAATTTCAGAGTCTACCAACCTCAGTAACTCCTATTGCTAGGCGTTTCGAGTAGTCATCTGTTGTGTGCTGTTTGGCAGTACCACTGACAGCATCATGGTGCTGAGCAATGCCTAGAGCATCTCCCAAACTATAAGTATTCGGACCATTACCTCTCTTTCCCACCAATAATTCAAGTTGTCTAGCTGCCTGTTCCAAACATAGAGAAGCAGGCTAATCAGTTATGAGTTGTTGTGACTTGTGACAACTTACTGAGGAGTAATTATAAATGTCATACCAAATAGTATCCACTAAGCATCCGAACAAATCGTTTGAAGCCCGGCCGACTCGTGAAATATCCGGTCCAATAAGCATTTGGCCTGTCTGCATAACTGCCAAAGATCATCACACAAGCATTGTTTTTAGATTAGTCTTAAGTAAGACAAAAAGGAGGAGCAGAATACAAGGACATATTAACATATAGTGCTTACGGAAAGTAGTCATCAGATTTAAGTGGCCATGATTCATTTGCAGCATGTTTTGCATCAGTATAGATGGATGGTGTAGAATACAAGGCATTCACTCGGCCATCCTGGGAAAATTAAGCACAACTAATGAAATTGAAGAAGGAAGATGAACTTGAAAACACGGTAATTAATTCGATTTTGTCAGTTGAATTTTGAAGTACCTTGTTAACATAGTGGATTAGTTTGTCCATCTGCTTGAACCAAGATTCAGCATATTGATACTGGAAATCATCTCCCATTGTCCACATTATATGATTTGTCCTGGTAACATTTGCCTGAACAGAATGAAGACAAAGTTAACTGTAGAAAATGCTAACATATATATAAGCCTTTTAGAAGCAAAGATAATAGAAAAGGGAGAAAATTATTTACTTGCATCATTGCAGCATTAATAAAATCATTAACGCGCTGTTCGACATTGTAATCAAATATAAGATGACTATCCTGCAGTCACAGAATGTTCTAAATGAGGCATACAGTTAAGCTATAACAAGATCCAATGTATAATATAACTCTTGTTTAGTGTCAGAACCTGGACAGGCATGAAGTCATTGCTCACTTCAAAACTGAAACCATCTGGAGGACTATAATGAACAGGAAAAGTATTGGCAAATATCTGCAGAGAGCTCAACAAGTAAAGAATTATAACCAAAGTCCTTCCAGAAAGTTTTATAAGAAAAGGGTCAAAAAAAAATGCAGAAGTTTCAGTTCCAAACCTGAGATGAAGATCCAAAAGTCTTTGAGCCACGCCATATAACCTCAAGACTTTTGTCATTCTTTCGCTGTGCTCTATCCTGATAATCAATTCTTGCAAAATGCACTGAATCAAAACCTACCTGCAGGAACAAAGCAAGATGTGTCATTTTTTTCTGATTAAATAAAGATTAGAACAGAGTAATTTGCCAATGGATTGAAAAAAAAAAATCAATTTGCCAAAGAAATTGATTATTCACCTCGGCTCCAAGTAGGTAACCTTGAACAGCTGAATGACCAAAAGGATCAATTTGCCATCCAGCACGAGGAACTTTGTTGAATTGTTCCTTTATAATCCGATGGCCTAAAGTCGTTTGATCAATCATGTCTATGTAATGTGTTGCAGCTTCATCATGCATGCACCAACCACCATTACTGCAGATATACATACCAAAAAAGCATAAATTACAACTTAGAAACATAAGCAACACTCAAAATTGCTTGGAAATCGACATACATAAATTCGAATCGACCGGCTTCTGTAAGTTTTTTCATCTGGTCTTGTATTTCTGGACTCTGTTCTGTCCACCATCTTGTAAAAAAAGCCTACAATTCATATCATATATAGTTCATTTTGAGGTATTTAAGGAATCCCAAAGAAACAGTTCATTAATTATTACAGAACATAAACTTGATTAATTTAATTTAATTTACCATCTCAGCAAACACAAACTTCCTATTTGGATCACGAAGCAATGCTTCAACAACTGAATCCAACACATTCTCAACACAAGCACCCTGCAATCACAAAAAAAAAAAAAAAAAAAAAAAAAGAAGCACAAAACAACATTAAAAAAAAAATCTCACCTAACCAGTTAATAATTAAGAACATATAAGTGAAGATATGTTTCAAAACCTGAATGCTGTTATTTGATCCAACATAGTACTGATCAATAGTCTTCAACCAGCCGACATCATCATGTGAATGTGGGACCAAATGAACGTTGAGTTTTCCGGGTACAATCCCGGCTCCGGTATTGTACTTCAGGTATGCTCCTTTAACAGATTCCACATCCAGAATACTTACAAAAACCAAAACAAGTAAAGTTGAAGCCAAACAAGTTTCACGTTTTCTCATTTCCAGTTCTTTGTTTTTTTCGCCTGTAATAAGGATTCAGTTTCTGCTTTGCTGTTAAAAATGCTTGAGTTTATTTATAAGACTCCGAAAATGGACAATTACAAACCAATCATTTATGGCAATGACATAAAGACAAACAAGTATAGCTCTGGCAATTGCTGGTTGGCGGGCCGGCCAAAGTTCAGTAATAAATTCAATTTTCTTGCTTTGAGGGTTTCACAATTTTCTTACATTACATGGTCCAACTCCAACTTTGAAACGGTCCAAAGCATGGCCCCTATCAAAACAGTTTACAATAAGGGTGCTTTTAGTACGAAAATTCTTACGATTAGCCCTCAAAAAAAGTATTATGGGTCTTGCTTAATAGGGTAATCTCCCTAAGCCCCAAGGACCGTCAGTGCCGACACAAAGCAATACGTTTTTGTCATGGTTGGTTTTATGGAGGGCAACCCTACAATGCAGAAGGTCAATTGAAGAAGATGACTCATGTACCAGTTGCAACTTGCAACTTGAATAGTCCTAGTTTGGGTAGTTAAGAGTCCTAGTTTCTTAGAATCTTAGTTACTGTTTTGTTGTAGAAAAGACAAAATTTTGTACTTTGGTTGGGAAAAGAAAAAGAAAAAAGGCAATGCAATTTCTGTCTGAATAATCTAACTGTGTCCTCAACCTCGTACATCAACACAAAGGTTTTTTTTTCCTGTCATTTTTCCAATAAACTGAAGTAAATGTTAAAAGAAAAGAACAATTGTGGACCAAAAGAAGAAAAAGTTTTGATGAAAGCGATCTAATCTCCATACAACCAACGACTGAATGGTCAGAATCTCGGAAATAAATTTTGATAAGGATTTTTGCAATATACAGATATTGTTCAAAAGATAAAAAATATTGGGGGATAATGATTGCTTCATTGCTTGTATGAAAAATTTAAAATGAAAAGGACCTTATACTAACCATCACGTGAATTTGGAATGAAAATTGAAATTGAACATTCAAACAACAATGGTCCAAAGCCAAGTGTCCAAGTCTTATATATGGTCCAAACATATAATCACAATTTCTTTCTATAATTATTTGCTTTTTACAAAGTTCCAAAGTCAAAACCAACCAGGGAATGGATTATTGTATCAAAAAAAACCAACCACGGATTAAGATATAAGGTTAGGCTGTAAAGTGCAGAAGTAGAACAAAATATGATGACAAAATTCTGGGTTCTTGCTTTGGTATTTGTTGACCGGCCTAGGCTCAAAGTTGGCATTATCCAGCGACAACAAACAAATTGATGAGAGTTTCAATTTGCTTAATGTGTTTTTTGCAAAGGTACAAGAATGGGAATAAGCATGTGACTTACAATATGGACACGACTTTGGTCAATTTTGTAATTGACTCTAAAAATCCTTTCTATAAGAATGGGAATAGGATGTCAACATTGGTGACTATATTGTTTTTTTCAGTTAGAAAATGTAAAAGAAGAGATGAATCTCATTGCTAATAATTTTTACATACATGACTATATTCTAAATCTGTAGTCCAAAAGAAACGTCAATTTGATACATTTTTTTCCCTATTCTTGGACATGGAAACAGAGAAGCTCTTCCAAAGTCCTTACAACACATAATAACCATCAACAAATACCTTGGTGGCTACAACGAAGAGCTTCCGTATCTACACAAGGAATCTAATTCAAACAAAAAGAATCAATGATACCAAATGTTAGGAATGTCCAAGAATTTACTAAGATATCAAATTGGAATAATCCAGCATAAATACACAGCGTATTATGAACTCGGTGAATGAGAAGCCACAACCTGAAAGAAAAAGAAATCTGAAGAAACATCACTTCTCCTCCTCCTTCTGTGCCTTGTCCTCATCTTGCTTCGACTGGGACTAAAACAGTAAAACAATATCATCAGAGATCTTCGAAAACAATGTTTTGCATAAATACATTATAAATCAGACATAACAATTTCCGTTACAAAACCAATTTTCTAGTCCAGTGATAACACTACCCAATTGGAGGATAGCCCTCCCACCTAACACTCAACCTCTATTAAAAACAGGAATCTATCATAAGTCTTCCATAAATTTCTTATCCTGACAATAAGTTTGATGAGCTCACCTCAGACTGGCTTTGCATGGAGGCAAGCATCTCCTTAACGGAGGGATCATTTGGATCTACCCCAGGAAGCTGCAGAAGCAATCATTTATCAAAATACGATCTTTATTTTCTTAACAGGAACTAGCATGTAAGGAGGAAAATCAACTGATAAACAGAAACTGCAACAGACATACCGATGCAAGTATTGAGGATACAAAGGATTGGTCTGCCAACAACTTACTCACATCCGCCTGACTAGATGAATCTTTTGCACTGTCTTGGACAGATAATTGCAGAGCTGCGGGCATGTATCGAGAAAGTATAATTATCAGGCCATACACAGGGTCTATATTTAGATTGACAAGTTCCTCAGACAAAAGAAAAGGACATCTTTCTCATCATTCACTATCAACTGCAACTACAGATGAATGAATGAAAAATGGAAATTTGCCTAGCATCAATGTAACTGGCATTTCTTGCAAAAGGAAGAAAATAGTTGATACAAATATGCTACTTTACCCAGTTCATCGTAATAAAAGATAAATCTACTTACCTAATGCCAGCTCTGGATCATCTGCAGCTGCATCTGACATCTCTGTGTCTCGTACATCCTGGCCAGAGGCAGGCTCATCCATAGACATCGCAATGGCCTGCTGCAGCAAAGCATTGTCGTCATCCTGTTACCAACACAAGGTCAGTTGTGTCTCAACATGAAAGAATATGGAAAGGTTAGTAATGTCTTTTTATATGATAATAATAGCCCTGCTTTAAGTAGAGAGACATAATGGTATTTAGTCTGGACAAATGATCTGCAAGTTTATAACATTAGACCATCAACATTACAAATGAAATGAAGCACAGCCTATACGAAAAGCAAAATTAAATGGAAAATGATACTAACTGATAAATCGGTTTTCTTATTATCAGCTGCTGAAGTTGCCCCACTGGCATGTTCAGTCATTGTAGCATCCTGTGAGCTAGATGGTTGTTCCCCACCCTTTTCTTGTTTAGATGCCTCCTCTGCTGCCTTTTTAGCAGCTGCTTCTTGCCTGGCTCTCTCCTCTTCCATTGAAACTCTAAGAGCAAGCGCTAATTCAGGATCAAGGTTGGGGTCCACATCAAACTCAAAACCAGAGACACCACCAGCTGCTCCTGCCGCTGCTGCAGCTGCAAAACCACTTCCGCCCTCCCCATCCCCGGTGAAAACAGGGGTGCTACCGCAGGCAAAGGAAGAATCGAGCTTCAGCAATAAAATCACAAGTAATCCAGACAAAACATGCAGAACTGAGAACTATCAAAACCACTAACCTTATAAGTACATCTGAGAGAGCATTAGGACCAGCAGGAACATGAACAATGTGACTTGTATCATTATTATTAACAGCAGCAAGAAGAGATTCCAGCTTCTCTGTCTTGCCTTCATCATCTTCACCAAAATTTACAATATCAAGAGCTACACTATTCTTTTTCAACTTCTTTCCAATCATCTCCAAAGACTTCTTGTCATGTTTGATAGGACTGCAAGCAACCATACCACTTGACAACCAAGAACATAGCAAAAAACACGTTTCACAATTAACAGAACAAGTAATAATAAACACACCTTCCAGCAAAGACAATAATTCTCTGCTGTTGCTTTTTATTCTGACGGTGCTTAAGCGCTAACTGAGCCACTTGAATTCCAGCTGCCAAGTTCATTTCACCACCTATTTCTAAACCTAAATTAGGATAAGAAAAAGGTCCACTTTTAGCATCATTGACTATGATCATATTCAATTAGTATAACTTTCAATTGATGTTAAGAGCATTAATTTTAATAAGCCTAAAGCAATTTAAGAAACAAACCGTGCATGCAAGCTAAGATTTTGCCAAGATCACTGGTAGGAGTGACTAGAACACGAACTCCTTTGCCTGCCATTGTTAAAACTCCCACTGTATTCTCTGGATTAGACTGTCAAGTAAAATACCTCCAATTCAGTAAAAGCTACACTTTTCTTCATACAATATTCTGAACTCCAAAATGCATGCACAATTTAAAAAAATAAAACGCCAACATTTTCAAGAATTCAAGATCTTGTCTTCTTATTCTCAACTAAAGACAAAGATAAAAGCGTTTTTCTTTTCTTTTTCATTAATGTTTACCTGAGTTTTAGCACCGCAAATAAGATTAACGGCATCGGCTTGAGCTTGAAATCTAGAGGGAGAGTAATCGCCGTTTCGCATCCACTCCGAATTGTCGACACAGATCATGGTTGCCTGTTGCTTAAGCCAAATTACGATCATAACATTTGAATTGAATTGAATTGAGAAGGATTCAAAGAACCCTACAACTTGGGAGGAGAAATTGGAATTCAAAATTTGTCTTACCTCGAGCACCATGGTTTAGAGCTGATGACAGTCGACACGACAGACGAGAAACCAATGAAGGATCGAGAGAAATCAAAAAACTGCGAAGAATTTTGGGGCGTAACGTTAACTTAAAGGGGACAGTTTACTGCTTTCTAAAACGACGCAGTTTCGATTCGCCACAGGAGTATTTCTAAAATGACAGCAAATAGCCCGTACACATATCAGCCTCGCCATATGTATAGCATAACATCACATTTTGTAAATATCAATTGCTTTCATGTTTGAGCATTTTACTCGATAATCCCTAAAACAAGAAAACATTTATAATTACATGTGTGAAGGCTTAATAAGCAAATTGGTCCCTAAATTTTTCCCCAATGATCAAATAAACCCCTGAATTTTTATTTTTACCAATGTCACCCCTGAACTCTTAATTATGGCCAAGTAGGCCCTTTTCACCTAATGCGGCACCGTTTCAGGGGTGAAAATAGGTGAAAAAAGGTCTATTTGGCCAAAGTTAAAGAGTTCAAAGGTGATATTGGTCAAAATAAAAGTTCAAGGGCTTATTTGACTGTTGAGGGAAAGTTCATGGGCCAATTTGCTCATTTAGCCAATTATTAGGTTTAGCCTTGATTGAGCCAAATGTGAAAGGTTTGGTGATTTGGCCAATTAGCCTAAGAAAAATTACTAAAAAGAACACAAAAAAGAGCAACACATAATATCATGACATTGGCCCAAAAAATTACCTTTGTGGCTTTGTCAAAGCCAGGAAAAATAACTCTCAATTCCCAAATAGCTTAAATCGAAATTTACTAATTTAGCTAGTCATATCACACTCTAATTTGGTGTAAATTTTATTTTACTAGCAAATACACGGCCACGCTTCGCTATGGCGACACCTTTTATCATTTGTACATATGTTAATATCTCTTTCACAATTCAAATAATTTTTTACATAGTATTATAAGTTGGAGCCTCAAGGTCCAACGAGACGTATTTCATCTTCATCATCACTATTAGATCGATGATCAATATTACACTCAGGCATTTCATGATTAGAGCTGTAATCCTCTAGGTAAAAGCTAAGTGGAGCCTTCAACTTCTTCTTGCCTCTAGGTGATGATGATGATTCGCCCTCTTGCTGCTGTCTGATTGAAGGAAAATTCATGGAGTCCAAGGATGAGTTTGAGTTTGAATCCCTTAATACAACTGAAGGCGGGGAAATCACCAATATCAACTATCACGTAAAAAGGTTACGCCATAAGGAAACTAAGCCCCATGAAATGAAATGAAAATGATCAAAAATCTAAGTGTGGGGGTGCTTATTATTTATAAATACATACATATATATATATATATATATATAAAAGAATAAAGGACCTAGTTTATGCACGGTAGCTTATTATGATCTAACAGTGGCAATAAAGGAGTTATGAATTGAAAGAAATTAGTGCTTTGATGATTGCATTTAGTGATAATTTCATAGCTAAGTGAGTAGCAAAATTGAAGTGTGTTAAGACCTTGCACTTGTTCACAATAATTTAGCACAAGCCTTATGTAGTGAGTTAGTTAGTCAATCTTATACATGTTTTGTCCTTAATCATTCTTGATGAGATGATATTATTCCATTTATATTCATTCTTTAAAATGATTGAGATGCCTTAGAGAAGTTCCTTGTATATGTTGTTGTTTTGAAAATGAGTCATTGCTTGAGGACAAGCAATAATTCAAGTGTGGGGGAGTTTGATAAGCATATTTTATATGCTTAAATTACCTATATTTATAAGGCAAAATTGATTGAATTAGTTGAATTTTGAGTGATTATGACTTGATTCCCTCATACTTTGAATTTATTGTGTCATAGGACCAAAAGGAAAAGAAAATAACAAAAAGGAAGCAAGGAAGAGAGATTTGAAGATGGATTGGTAGAAAGAGGCAAGCACAAATTTTCAAGGTGGAGCATAGAGAAACCCCAAGGTTTCAAGCTTCTATAAGGACAACTCAAAGTGGCAGAACTACAATTTTGAAACCCCAAGGTTTCAAAATTGGAACCCAACCGTTTCAAGTTTCAATAACTTTAAATCAAAGCTCTCCATTTCACTAACCTTATCAAGTAGCATGTGACATGTCAGCTACATAGAAGAAGGATATTTGTTTGTTTGTTTCTAGGTTTTTGTTGGTTAGTATATATTGTTTGGAGGAGAGAGAAACGGGACCCATTCTCCATCTTTCATCATCTTTTATTTTTGTAGAGAAAAAAACAACTTTTTAGATAGTTTTAGAGAGAGAAAAAGATCCAGCACAAGGGAAAGAAAGGAAGAAGAGGATTATTCTTCAACCTTCAAGATTTCTCCATCAACTCTAGAGTTTTCTCTTATCTTTTACTCTTTATGTCAAATTTTAGCTTTGTTATTGCTTTTCTTCTGATTATGTCCAGCTAAAACCCCAAGCTAGGGGTTGGATTCTGGCCTAGTTTGGGGGAAAACGAAATTTTGATGATATGAAATGATATGAGAATTGTTCTATACTTGTTTGTATTGGGTTCATTTATTCCTCTTATTATTGCTTGCTAAATGCTTAGATTGATCACCCAAGTATTTAGATTGGTAGATTATGTAAGGTATTGACAAATGAAGCATGATCTTAGACCATTGGAGGAATAGACCTTTTAATTAATAATTAGACATAATTATTAGTTAATAGGATGGATTAAGATTGCTAGAACTTAATGGGTCTTCCACTAGTTTAATATATCGACGGATAGTTAAACTTTTGGTTAGATACGATTGGGTAGCTCGACGGAGTGCACAATTAGTTATAAGCAATCCCATTGAACTCACATTAAATTGATCATATATCATCTTAATTAGTTGACCCATAAATAGGTGAAATTCCAACTCCTAGTATCCATTCCACTTGGTAATTCCAATTTAATTGTTAGTTAGCTTAAATTAGTATAGTTTTAGTTTAATTAGTAATTTACTTTACAATTGCACAAACAGCAACCAATTCTTATTTAATTTACTTGTTGCTTGACTAATTTTGACATACTTGATTGCTAATCTTTGTCCTCATGGGAATGATAATTTATTACTATGACGACTCGTACGCTTGCGGAAAATCGCCTATCAAGTTTTTGTTTAATTATATATTAATAATCCCGATTTGATTTCATATATATTGTCGGTGCAGATTCTCACACTTTTACATTTCGCTCTTTTTTCCCAGTTCTAGGTGTCATGTGGTGCGGTATTGGGTATCTGTAAGTTCCACTCCACCAGTTTCTCTGTTTTTTCTTTTCTTTTCTTTCTTTTTTTTTTTTAAATTGGCTTTCTGTCCGCATTAATATTGAAAAGTGAGAATGTTTATTCTGGAATTTCTTATACAATTCCTATTAAGTAGATCATGATTCATGGCATATATAATATACTATTTGTAGTTCATGGTGATCTTTAGCATGTAATTGGCATGACGATTTTTATCTCATTTGGCTTTTCAGGCCAAGAAAATATTTCTTAAACTTGTCATGGTAATGGCATGGCAAATTTCTTTGTTAGACTTGCTGTTTCTTGTATTTTCTTAAACTTGTATTTGCTGTTTCTTGTATTTGCTTAGGCTTTCTTTCCTGAAAAAATGGAATTATTAATGATCAGATGAAGGCTAAACTGTCCAATAAACTTTGTCAGAGCTTTTATTTTTATTTTTCTTTTAATCTTTGAGCAGGTCGGCTGAGGCTCTGAGTAGCTCCATAATGGGAGCTGCAAAGCGCATGGATGCTCCATAATGGGAACTTGAAGCACGACTGAAGAATTAAGAGGAAGGAGCCTAATGTCTTATCGGAAACAAATTATGATATACTAGTAAATAATGGTTTATGATGGACCTTGTTAAATTCTGTGTGTATGTAATGAGTTATGTTTCAGTCTGTGACTTCTATATGAGTAATTAATGACTGAGGTCCATACCTCCCTCTCTGTTTGTTCTCATAACTAAGGTTGATTCTCTATCTTTGCTAGAGGTATACCCTTTTATGTCCTTTAATCTTTCACCTTGGCAATTTTTTTTCTTTTTCAGTTTAGAAGTTTGAGACAATGGTTAGATCGTTACATATTCACTGGATGAAGCATAAGAATATGATGGTAATTAGCCGTTCATGATGTTCTATCTTTCCAAACACCGTACCATGCAGATCGAAGAACCAAAGCATCCACAAGAGTTGGATGAAGAATGTTTTCTGTGTATATATGAGTACTAACTATGAGTAAGGCCCATTTAGGAAAATCTTTCATCTATGTCGTCTTGTAGCTATAGGAAGCTAATTTCATACACAAATGAAACGGCTAAATGCCCAAAGTGGTCAAATCGTCAAAAGATAATAGTATTAACTTTTCCAGCCATTTATTAGGACAAAGGTGTTCAGATGTCACGCTTTCAATTAGGACCAGTCCCTAGGCTCACGACAGCACATGAATCAGAATAGGCTGCTAGAAGGGCTTTCTGGCCTTATCAACAGTGGAAACCTCTGTAATTATTCCGCTTTTAGTAAGGCTTCTCATCTTCAGAGACAAGCAAGTTCAATGAAGTCGGCAAAGCGCTATATCCTTCTTTGAACCCCGGGGTTTGACAATCTATATGGCACATGAACGGGAATAGGCAGTGTAGTACTTTTTAAGTTGCTAATCAGAATCTGAATTTACTGCTCACCGGAATATGAGTAGAAAACAGACAGCTCGTAGGGAGAGTAGTTAATCTTGCCCGAGAGCGACTAATTAACGAGAGAAAAGGGTAGCTGTTGTATAAAGTCTCCACCGAAAGAAAGGAATGAAATCCTTCTCCTGAAATTGCGTAAGAGATAGTTAATTCATCTTCGTTCATAGGAGCTTCTTCACGTCTCAGTTACAATGCCTTTCGCCCACAGTGTTTTCACCTAGCGTAGGCTGCGGTCTCGTGAAAGCCAAAGCCGGTCACCGTTTGGGGCAGAGTAAGATCAATAGGACTGAAACGGATGGTGCCGTAGCTGCTACTTTGCTCAGTCATGGGGTTCCTAATGTCTTAATTGATACCTATGGCTTTTCTCAATAGGAAATCCCGAGCTGGTTCAGTTCAAGAAAGTTGAGAGAAGAGAGAGTTCCCCTTGAACAACTAGAATAGAACGCCAGTTAAGAGATTGAGTCGGACTCTTTTGAGGTTTGAACAACTAGAATAGAACGCCAGTTAAGAGATTGAGTCGGACTCTTTTGAGGTTCAATCTTTGTTGGAGATGGGCTTTCACATTTAAGCTTTGGCTCGTCATAAGTAACCGTACTCAAAATCTGGCGAAAATACCAGCTTCTGGCTGGATAATTGGAAAGGTAAGGGAGCTCTTCGATCCTTAATTGAAGGCGCCATCCCTCCCCATGAACTTTGACAGTGAAAGTAGCCTCATATACTAGGAAGGCTGTAAATGGATAATGTCATAAAAATTAAATAGAATTCTTAAAAGGAATTTGCACCAAGAAGATATTTTAAAAGTAAATACTAAGGGGGAATTGCATAGCATAGGCATGGAAACATGTGATTCGCCTTCCATGTAAGTGTTTTTGTCCTATCTCATCATAGGAAAGGGAGGTAAATTATAACGATATGAACTTCAAACAAACCAAAGTAAATTATAAACCAAAGTTCTCAAACTCTGATCTTGTACCACCTTTGCTGCTGCAGTCATGTACCACCTTTGTTGTTGCTGCCTCAAAACATGTATATGACCTGCAATAGCATCCACATCCCAAGAGATGGACCATAGCTATTAGTTTGGAACATGTTTGGAATATTTCTCAAAATATGCAGAACTAATTATCCAGCTAAGCTTAGTTATGCAGAACTCATAAAGTTCTAATCAGATTTGTACCAAAAAAATAAAGTTCTAATCAGATTCATAATTAGAACTCACCTATTTGGGTTTGGGCGGTGGGGTGGCAGGGGAGTGTTGATGTTGAGGGCATCTTTCAAGGTATCATTGACCGCTTAAAGGCCATCCAGTGTTAATGTCCCCACAACACAACAATAACATTAGTCAGAATTTCAAACAAAGTAAGTAAATCAACACAAAAAAATCGGGTTTCTTAAGCTACCTTGTCCTTGTCAGCTCAGGTTACGAATCCACTCAGAAAATGAAACCCTAATGAAACCCTGATTCGAACAGCATGAACACCTGCGTCCAACCACCGAACTTGGTTACCCACACGGCAATCACACAAGAACACATGCCCAACTTTATACTTTAAATTAATAGCATTTAAATCTGGAAAATGCTAAACAACTCATTTGCACATAACTAACTAAATAACCTATCATATAATAATTCATAATTTTCAATGTAAAACGCAACTCACCAAGTCTGGAGAAGGATCGGCCTCGGAGGTGGAGGAAGCTCTTCTGAGGTCTAAGTGAGGTGAAGAATCCAACGATGAGCCAATCCCTTCCCATCATCCCCTGAAATCAATTAAAATGCTCTGAAATCAATTAAAAAAATGGGCCTATATTCTCAAGCGAGGGCAAGTAAGTAAAAAAATTAATTTAAACAAAATTTTACCTGTAAATTCTTTCCAACTCCTCCCATTCCGCCGTTGATTGCTATATCTGTGACCGATATATATAAGTAGAAAATTAAAGAAAGGCATTAGTCGACTTAAACCCTCCACCAACCCTGAGATGTTTGAGCCATCCCTTACATCACCTCCCCCACTCCCTGTCATGTTTTGAGGCATCACCTCCCAAAGCTGGGAGCAGTTGAAGGAGCTACGATAACATATATTTATACTCATATAAAAGATACTAAAAATTAGGTCTTCTTCTCTATCCAACGGCTATGCTTACTTTTACCTTTGGGATCTCATGGCAGAAAACCAATAGGAGTATTATTGTTTAAAACCCGACTTGGGATAGTAACCTGTTGGGCAACCCGAGTTAGTTGGGTAACCCGTCGGTCAATAGTCGCTAACATCATCATCTGTCATCATGAATCATGATGCTGTCTACTTGTGAATGATTAAAAATGTTGAATAATTTTTCAACCAAAAATAAAACAATTTGAAAACAAAAATAGTACTAAATCAATTTCAGTCATAATGACCTAAAATAAAAAGTTAGGTTATTGTTTTGGATGAAAGAAACTGTATATGCTTTTGATAATAAAAAATTTAGTTGACACAATTATAAAAGCATATGATCACAATTATATGTCTCGTTGGAGCGTCAAGGTCCAACGAGACGTATTTCATCTTCATCATCACTATTAGATCGATGATCAATATTACACTCAGGCATTTCATGATTAGAGCAGTAATCCTCTAGGTAAAAGCTAAGTGGAGCCTTCAACTTCTTCTTGCCTCTAGGTGATGATGATGATGATTCGCCCTCTTGCTGCTGTCTGATTGAAGGAAAATTCATGGAGTCCAAGGATGAGGTTGAGTTTGAATCCCTTAATACAACTGGAAGCGAGGAAATTTGTTTTTCCTTGACTCTTCTTTTCCATTTGGAAATTGAGTCCCTCACATTTTCAGATACTATAGTCTTTTTGAACCTTGAACCCATCTGTGCCACTATAACATAGAGTGGAAATGTAATAAAGCTGCACCAAATTTGGGTGGTGACACTGCATAAACAAGGCCAGCAAGTGCAACACATGAGATTAATCTAGTAGTTAATTATAACAGATATATATATGTTCAATCAACAGTTTTTAATGCCAAACATAGTATAAATAATCTTGAAATACCCGAATAACAATCGAGTCACAAGGTAGCGTTGATTCTCCATGAAACAAGAAGAATCCCGGATTTCCCACTGAAAACAAAAACTCAGAATCATCAGCACAATGAATGGTTTATGAAAATGTCAGTACTATTACATGACAGAAAACAAGAAAAACCAGGTTCTGTCTGTGTAACTGAACTTAAAAAGGCAGAATGAGAGTTATTACAAAAAAATCTTACCAGTGACCAGATGAATGAAGCCATCTCAAATGCGTTCTGCAAGCGAAATGAATGTTTATTGATATGAAAAAAGAAAAGGGTTCAATTTTTTTGTGACACAATTGAAAGCTGCATAAAATGTTATCAGTTGACTTACTTGAAAAGAAATAAGTTGTATCATCCGCAAAAGAAATCTGGGTCTTTTAAACCAAAAGAGTTCATCCCTCAGGTTAAACTTATGAAACCCCTCCAATGGACAGTGATCCATGATTTCAACTGCCAATTTTACCACCACTCGGTGCAGTTGAGTACCAATTAGCAGTATCAACTTTTGAGATAAATCAACAATGGAACAAGAAAAGAAAAATCAGGTAAGTTTGTGACTTGTTATAGTCACTTTTAACATTTAGAAGCCAATGCTATGATTAAGACTTACAATGGCTGGAAGGAAAGAAAGCCAAAAGTAAATGTGTGTTCCTGGCAAAAATAGAACATTAATGCTTTAGAAGTTGATTTAAGGCCAATATCAAGCAAGAAAATTGATGTCTTAAGTCTTAGAAACACAACAGTCTGCAGCTAAATTTATGTTTGCCTACTACAGCAGAGTGCTAATAGCAGAGTTGCTCAGTGAAGCTAATATTTTGGGTTGCTATTTAAGATGGAAGGTTCAAAGTATATCTAGCCTGGTCATGTTGTAGCTTTCTTAGAACACAAGGAAAATTACCATGGAAATCAAGAAAAATGCATAGTATGCCATAGATCCAAAAGGGCACACTGCAAAAAAAGTCCAATATAACCAAATCAATCTGCTGATATAGAAGAAGAAGAGGAAAATCCAATTCAAGGAGTGCTTCTGATATATACAACTAAAGCAGTTTTGAAACAAATGCACATACCTAATGCCTACAATATCTCGAAATTCTTCTTCCATGCTTCGAACCATATAATTATGGAAATCATAGGTCAAAGGAAGTTCATGAGTCTAAAAAAAAACAGAAACAAAAAAGAACATTAGTAACTAGCTATATTTCAACTTCAAACATATGCTCATATGTTTCATCTCTTTCACACAAGCAAGAGATTTAAGGAACTAAACCTCCAGTTGAACCTAATGGACATACAGTAATGAAGCCGAAGCGTAGAGCCATATAGTCAGCTCGGGATACAGAACTCCAAAATTGGCGGCTGAAACAAAGCTGCATGATAATATATACTCCATTAAAATCACTTCAAAATTTATGGTACATTAGAGTATATATAGATATTAGTATAAGAAACAAAGACAGAGGAAATAATCATCTTTAGTACTGTGAGAGATAGAAGTCTTAAGATAGTTCAATAAAATGGCATTGGCAACAAGAGGCAAAAACGTTCATTGCTTTATTCAATTTGTCAGGAAAAATGATCAGACTAAGGCAGGGGAATTCTGGTATATCTGCATTTAGAAACCTCTACCATATCAGATAAGTGGGCAAAATATGCAAAAGATCTCAAGAAGAATACCAGCCAAGCAAGAACTCTGTGTTGGCTCCATGGATGGGAAACATGGTGGTCAATAAAAGTAGTCAGTCGCCTCATCTTTGTAGTAGCTGCAGCTTGCGCGGGATCTAGAAAGAGAATGCAATAGCCAATAGGAGTGAGATTGCTAGTCTTCCTAGAATGAAATGTTCACAAAGAATGAATAGAATCAAAAGTCAACCATCAATGGGAAAGGATTAACCTTGTAGATGCTCAATGGCCATAGTCCTGGCTTGATTTTCCCATGTTCTCCAGCTATAAATCTGCATCAACAAGACTGTAAACCTAGGATTTCTTGGCAAAAATTAAGAGGAAAATTCAGGAGCAGATTACATTAATCTGTATCATTAAGGAGATGCATCCACCTTAATCATTGCCAATGCAATGGCAACAAAGCTGTAAGAAACATGGGTGACTCCAAGCACAAATATGAAATTGTGAAGTTGGTCAAGGCTTTCATATGAAGCAAAAGATTCCTTACCCTGGAAAAACAGATTACATTTTGTCAAGAATTCCATGCAATTGCAAATGTAGAGTGAAATTCACATGGACTAAAGAAATTTCAAAGATTATGAAAAGTTAAAAGCATCATAAAATTGAAAGCAAACAGAAGGATTTGAGGCTACCTCAGGACAATACTCACTGTGCCTGACAGTCTTCTGCACTTTAGAATACACGGTGGTGTTCAAGAATTTTGAATTTGGAAAAAACATGTTTTCTAACATTAATTGATCCTCAACTTTTGCACAAGGATAGAATCGGCTATGTAATGGCGATGATTTGACACAGATTTTAGCAAAAAAATCTATAAAATGACCCATCAATAACGAGAGAACCCCAAAAAGCATCAATTCTGTTCACAGATAACATAACATTGATATAATGAGACCAAAAGATTTTCTACTTGTCAACAAAATCAATCTTAAACCAAAATTTACCCTCTTTAATCTTCTCAAAAGCTGCTAGCAGAGAATTCCGCCTAGTCTTGTTCAACCACTACAAATTGAAAAAAAGTGACAATAAATCAAAAAACAAACAAATCCTGGAGAATAAAAGGAAGAAAAAATTAGATTAATTAAACCATTTTACCTCCCTAAACTTTTCCAAAGAGCGATGAACCAGGTAACTAAAAGAAACCATAACAACGATCACAGTAGAAACAGCCCAGGTTGGGGTTATCTCCAAGGATTTCCCTTCTTCAAACCCTTCTTCTTTCCCCATTTTTTTTGTTTCTTCAAATGGAAAACTACTCCAGCAGTCCAATAATAATTTTGCTTTTCTCAGGTCATTGAATATTATAAAGACCAAGAGATGTACTATCTACCAAACATGAGACAAGGAAAAATCAAAGACTGGAATGGTTATTTCAACTAAGTAGCAGAGATTTGATGGTGGGGTTTTGGTTGTGCTATAAATTGAGACCGGACAGCTGAAGGGAATTTAAGAACACATGCATGGGTCGTTCAACTTGTTTACAAAACCCCTGTTCCAACTGCTTAGGTGGTTGGGCCCTACCCTGCAAACCGGGATCTTTTGTCTAATAGGAATTGCACATTTGGAAAGTGCAACGTGACTTTGTCTTTTCACTTATAGCCCTTTTCCGAGGAAGGTTTAACATGTTACGATCAACTCAACTGCATAATTAGCAATTAAGCATTCCCTAATTTGCAATTTGGACCGTAGAATTTTTATAAACAGACAGAACATAATATAAATATTCACTTCTTTTTAATGATGTTTTTGGACTGCCATGTGTATTTTCATGCCACGTTCTCTAACTGACAAAGACACAAAGAGATTGAATATACTAATATAATCGTGATTCCCAAATCCCATACTTGAACTAAATACCATAATGATAAAGTTAAACATTGCAGGGAATATTCTTTTGTGAATTGTTTATGGTCTTTAATGGCGACTGTATATAATTAATTATTCTGCTAATGTATAGCGCCACGCGTGATTGAAATCATCACCATCATCTGATTCTGATAATTTAATGGATTAAGCTTAGCTGATCACTATCAGAATTCATAAATAGAAAGTGGCTTTACTAACAACAAACTTGCACTAGGCTTACCCAAAGTCCATCTCCTATGCCTTTATGGATAGATTTCCAGAGTCTAGCAAGTCTCTCAAGAAATTCATGCTCCAAAAAAAAAAAAAAAAAAAAAACTTTAACACCCAATATGAAATGAAATGGTTAATAAATAATTCATAGATTGGACTAATGCTTTAATTTTCATCAGGGGAGGTGGAAAATGGAAATATGTTGGACAATGGAGATAGGCTTTGTAACATATATCATATTGTAGTACATAAGAGAGTTGAATTCCATACAAGATTAAAGGGGAAGGGGAAAGTAATAGTAGTAAATTTGCTTTCCCCTGCTATAATTACACGTGGGATTTTTACTAATTATCAGAAGAATCGCTTGCTGCAAATAAATAAATCAGAGCTCTTCTTTAGGCTTTTCTTCTTCTAGTTTAACAGGCTCCACCTTGATAGGCTCCTCAATCTTTATGGAAAGCTTGTGATCGGCCCAAGCCAGATAACCTCCTCCCATGTTGGTCACATTCTTAAAGCCCTGTAAATGTCAATGTCAATGTTATTGAGTTTTAGTACCTGGTCTAAAATCTGGGTGAGGTTCATCCAGTTAATTAATTCTGTCTATAAAGTTGAAAATGAATCATCATCAACTTACAATTGTCTGAAGATCAACAGTTGCATAAAGGGACCTCACTCCACTTTGACAGCCCTGTATGAAAAAAGAAAGGCTTAATATTTAGGCCCACTTTACTATGCCTATATTAGGAAAGAAATATATTAAAAATAGTAAATACCACTATGAGGGGATCATCCTCCTTGCAAACAGATGAAACCTGCTTCAAGAATTCTGGATTCTTCACCCTTCCTCCTGCCACCCCAAAAATCATATAATTCAATTAAAAAAAAAAAGGTTTTAAGGATGAAAATGGATCTTTCAGTTGTAAGAAGTTAAGGTTATTAATTAACCTTCTGGAGTGTTGAGCATGTAAGGGATGTTAAAGATCTTCTCTGCATCCACATGTCCCTTCTTGTACTCTTCCACTGTCCTGTTTTTACAACTTAATTAGAAATGAATCCAACAACATAGTACGAATTTTTAAGGAACTTGTTACGAAAAGAAAGACACGAACCTGACATCAATGTAACCATAGCCTGACTGAAGCAAGTTTTTTGTTTCAATAACATTAATGGTAACAACTTCTGATTCTGATCCACAGCTGCCAAAAATAAGAAGAAAAAGAAAAAACCCACAAGGCAAAATTGCCAGAGAAACAGTACCCATATGTCAAAGTTATGAACAAATTGTTGTTGTTACAAGTTGGAAACTAAAAGAAAGAAAAACATTCACCTTTTATCAAGAGAACCCATATTGAAGAATACTAATTTGACTTTTATATGTTTGGCTTTGCTGACTTTCTGCCGTTGTTTCTTAGATTCAATGGCTGTTTTGCCTGTTTCCTTGGTTTTCTTTGGGCGAAGATGGAAACTTGTGGGCTGAGAGATTGCCGAAATGTTACTACAATTTATACAAGATTCTGTTAACCATTGCTGCTGATTGTTCCATTTCTAGGGACGAGAGCGATAAGTTGATAACGACTTTAAGTAATTCCTACTAAGCAGGGGCCACTAAGATGGTGCCACGTTATCTTGAAAGTTACGTGGAACCAACTTCAATCTTTTCTGTCTGGACCCTTACTCGACTTCCCACTCCCCACCCATAAGATATGTTTTTCGTGCTTTTCTAAGTTTAGTTTCATATATATATTTTTGTAAGGAAGTTTCCATTTGGCAATAACAAACGATTCCATTCATTTCTTCTGCAGTTTATTCGTCAATTACGTAAAGAAAGAAATGGGTGTCAATTTCATCGATAGAGAAAATGGATCACATCATTCACGCAATCATGAAAGAGATAATGCTAAGAAATGAAATATATACTATTTATATACAGAACAAATGTGACAGAAGGCTTTGAAAAATTTCAGCCAAATTTGGAAGCCAAAGAAGCATTTACAAGGATTACATGCTGGCAAGAATGTTAGGTCTTGGTTGAAAATCAGATGGCATGCACAAAGCCTATGGATCGGTTTGATGTAGGGAAGGAAGCTTTTTTCGGACATCAGACCGCAACAGTTTTACCGACTTCACATTAAGAGGCTACATCAGCATTAAAGCATTATCCCCAACCTTTTGTCCATAAGTTAAAGAGACAGGAGGGCAAGTAAACTTCTGATGAGGATGTCCCTCCTACCGAGCAGAACCCACGCCACACTGAATATAACATCAGGAAGAAAACAAAATGAAAGTCAGAGGAATTGAGGGGAAAACAAGTAACACAAAATATATGATCCATTAGGGATGCTTAGTTGTTTACTTCTTACCCAATCAGAAAGCAAAGATAAACGAACATGTCTGATTATTGTTGATTCTAAACCTGGCTGCTCCTCCTGATCTGTTGAAAGAAGAAAACAGATTTTGGTAAGGATGAAACATGTTGGGGGTGAGATTCTTATCTTGCAATTTAGTAGAGAAAATATAGACAAATATATGTCTTAATGTCATTTAACAAAGCTAAACAGACTGGCCCAACTGCTATGCTCGATAACAACTAGACCAAGTTCTAGCCTAGTAAGTATCAAAGGGACCATTTCATCTCCACTGCTATTTACGTCCCTCAACTACTAGACTATCAAAGACTTCAATAGCCAAGACTGAAGAAAAGCTTCACTTCCTACAATCTCAAACTGCCAAGGATGAATCACCTCAATGAAACCCAAAATACAAGTCAAGTGCAAGCCCTAACAGAATGCTCGCTTAGTATATATGTCTGCACTACGTTAATCAAATGCTCAAAGGGCATAGTTTGACCATGAAGTCAGAGAAAATAAGCAAAATCCATTATAAAAAGTTACCGCCAGACCTTAAAATCATAATATATGTATTTTTTAAAATACCAAATGCAAAAAGTCCTTTTCATTTCATCTGTAACCATAAAGTAGTTAAATTCTTCCAGTAAATCCATAAGTATGTATGATTTGATATCTAAAATAGCTTATAAACTATTTAGCTTGCAATCAAAAGAAGCATGCCGAATCCAGAGGATGTAACTCTACAATGTAAATAGTCAGAGAGCAAAATCAAAGTGGCACCACTAACACAAAGATAGAACTACTTTATTGGCTCACTAACCTCAGAATGTGTAAATTTGGTTGTCATATCAAGTTTGCAAACTGGGCAGAATGTCCCCCACTTTGTTAGCCAAGACTCCACACAGCTTGAATGAAAATCTGCAAGCAACTTTCTAGTTGATTAACTGCTATCTAGTCACATATGCTAGAGTAAGGAAACAAGAATTCAATTAGAAATGATAAAGAAAACAAGCTTTAAATGTGCCATTAATCTGTCTGCAAACAACAATTCTACCTCAAACTGCTGCTAACAATACAGAAAAACAAGATTAACTTATATTATGGTCTCAAATGATTAATTATGTGAACAAATGCATGCAGAAATGGTGATGCCCTGATACAGCCAGCAGTCCCTAGCTTTCTGGATTAACAAAGAAGTTCCCCTAGTTCATTCTTTCTCGTTTTTGAATGGGTGAAAGCTAAATTGCCCACAAGACAAACTGCAAATGTGATACTAAAGTTACAACTAAGCAAATAGTTTAGGAACGAAATCATACCATGTTGACAAGGAAGAACTTTAAGAATTTCCCCATCCTTGTAATCCTCAAGGCAAATAGCACAAGTTTCTCCTGCACAGCACTCACTCAAACGAGCAGAACTAAACACCACACGAGGAAGAGCTTCTACCATCTTGGTATCCACACTTTTTACTAAACGTCTTCCCCTCCAATTTGAGAAGGTTCTGGGAGCAATAAAGGCTATCACCAAGAAAGCTGCAATAACAACAAGAGACAGAAAGCATATTGCAAACACTGTCCATGCCCTCCCATTATGTGGCGGATAGATGCAGCATTCTCCTTTTCCCCCTTTGGCATGCGCTTTCAAAAACTCACCAGCAGAATTTGGAATGAAAACTGCTTGAATTTCTATCCCTTTAGGGTCCACCATCACTTCAAAAAACAAATGCCTCATTTAATACTAAAACATCTTCTCAAATTCTCTAAAATTCTATTCAATTCAATTAATTTTGAATGAAAAACTAGAGATAAATTAGCTTACTGTAGACTAAACTGGCTCCATCTCTATCATCATAAACAATTGCAGCAGAAAAACCCCCACTTTGAGCGTGTCGGATTTTTTCCTCGAAAGAACAATCCCCTCTTATAATCAAAGCAAACCTTACCGGGTCAGTTCTGTTGGGTCCCCATTCGTTCCGGAGCTGGGTACAAGCATCCAAGGGATCCGCCACTTCCAGAGCTCCGCAAATTCCCGTATTATTCACGCCACGAGCTGAACAACAAGAGAAAAAGCAGTTAACTTCTCTTTTCTGCTCAAGTTTGAGTCTTTTTCCCCCATTTGGAGAAGTTGTAGTAGCTCAAACCCTCAAAGTAGAGCAAAAAAGACAGTTAAACTTGAAAGAGTTCATTTTGTTAGGTTTTCCAGCATTTTCCTAGTAAACAAACAGGAGAAATAAGAAGAAAATTTACCGAATTTGGCGGGAAGGTCGGGGAAGGCGAGCGAGAAGGGCTTCAAGACAACGGTAGCCGAAGCTAATTCGGTCAAGTAAGCAATAAATACAAAGGAAGATCCAAGCAAAGCTTCTCTCATTGCAATCTTTCTTCAAAAAAAAAACAAAAAAAATCCAACTACTTTGGTCAGCTTGGTTTCAGATTTCTGATGAACAGTCGATCGGGGGTAAAATAAGAGTCTTGGAGAAGGCGCTAGGACAAGAAGCAACGCCGTCGTTTTGACTCAAACGGTGCGTTTTAATAAGTAGGTTGTGGAAGGGTTTATTTCGCGAATTCTGCTACCGGTGGCTTGGCTGGCGCTTCTTTACTTTCTTAAGGCAACCTTCCGCTTCGATGATGGAAGAAATTTCGAAATTGCCATTGCCGGAAGCGTTCCTTAGCTTTCTTGAAGAAAATGGAATCGACCCTTCAATTTATAAGGCCTCTGATTCAACCCCTCGTTACCTAAGGTAACTTTTTTTAGACTAATTGGTTTGA
Organism: Corchorus capsularis; assembly: GCA_001974805.1. Classification (NCBI taxonomy): domain Eukaryota; kingdom Viridiplantae; phylum Streptophyta; class Magnoliopsida; order Malvales; family Malvaceae; genus Corchorus; species Corchorus capsularis. Next base: position 26,026 of record AWWV01014564.1, on the reverse strand, counting down.
CTGTGCTTTAACTTTGCTGTCTTGTTGGGTTGTTCTTGCAAGTGATTCGTTTGCTTTTTGAATTTGTTCCTGGGAAAGGTTGAAACCTGGGAGTGAAGATGAAGTTGAAGAAATTGAAGCTGAGATAAAGTGCAAGCTTGAGAAAGTGGATTGGTTACCTGGATTTTATTCTCTTCCACCTGATATTCAGATTGCTAATTCAAAGGCATACCAAGGCGGAAAGGTGTGGCATATGGAACTTATGTTAATACTGGTGATGAAACCTTGTTGTTTATGCTTTTACTAAAACAAATGTTGAATTATTGATAAGGTCTAAAGTTTGTCTGGTATTGCATATATAAAGTGATTCTGATCACTTTATTCCCTCTTATCCTATAGAACTGTTTGGAAATATGGTTGTTTGCAGCTTATTAATTTGAAGTTTCACTCTTTAATGTTTGTCTCTTTTGTCTTTTAGGCATTTTGTCAGGATTGTTAAGTATTTTCATTTTCATAACTTTCACTATTCTTGTTCTTTTAATGGTTTGTTTTTGTCTTGCAGATATATGGAATTGACGCTGCTTCTGGAGCTGCTGTCTCAGCTTTGAAAATATCCCCAGGGGATCATGTTCTTGATCTATGTGCTGCTCCTGGTAATTGATCTTTTCTTCCTATGATTAGTATTCTGGTATATTTGCATATGCCCTTCTTAGTGGAAAGGAATGAAAGACTTGATAAAGTTTCAATCAACTGTAAACTGCAGTACCCATTTCCCATCTTGAAGGGCTTATTCCAATATTCTTATTACAAGTGTTTGATGGGATTTATCACATGATGTTGTATAAATCTAGGATGTTTCTATTAATTTGTTTATCACATGTTATTCAGGTGCTAAACTTTGTATGATGTTGGATATTCTTGGTGATTCTGGTTCTGTAACTGGTGTTGATGTTGCAAGACACCGATTAGCAGCTTGTAGAACAATGTTGCTAAAATATTCCTTGGGGGATCGGTGCCGACTATTTGTTGCTGATGGGACTACATTTTCTCTTCCTCCTATGAGGGTTGATTCAGTTTCTAGATCATGTAATAAATCTTTTCTATCAATATTTACTTGAAACTTTAAAAGAGCTGGTGTTGTTTCAAGAACTCTTTAAGACATGTTCCTCTGTCTAGTATTAAACAGTGAATCTGCATCTGAGGAAAATGATGACAAATTTAGGGAGTGGACTTCCAGGAGACCATGGAAAGAAAGGAAAAGAGCAGCAAAAGCAAGGGAAGGCAAGTCCTCACAACCGGTTGCTGTGAGTGAAAATCCTGAACTTATTTTTTATGGACGGCATGCTGGAGTAGTTGGGATCAGTAAAAATGAACTATATAAAACCATGTCTGATCTTGAAGCTTCAAGCTGTGGTTATGATAAGGTGAAGTTGCATTTAGTTTCAAATTAGTCAGCATTACTAAAATGACTTCTTTCGCAAATGCAAACTAATAAAGTGCTTGCAATGTATTCAGGTGCTTGTGGATGCAGAGTGCACTCATGACGGATCAGTTAGACACATACAAAAATTTGAAAATTGGGGCTGGACAACTCTTCAGCGTCGTGTATTGGATGCAGAGAGAACAGATAGCTTATCCTTACTTCAGGTAATGTCTTTTTTCATCATGATGATATGGTATAATTTAAGTTAGGCTTCTGAATTATATGTGATTGAAAGAACTGCTCATTCTTTTCAATATTCAACTTGCTAACCATCATGATTCATTAGGGTATTCAATATTCTAATGTCAAATATATATGATTTCTGGCAGTTAAAGCTTCTAAGGAATGGTTTTAGACTGCTAAAAGTCGGAGGATTGCTTGTTTATAGCACTTGCAGGTGTGTTTCATATTCATTGGCAGTTTTTCTTAGCTTGTAAAAATATAATGTACACACTCACATACAAGAACCTATAATGCTCTTTTCAATTGCCTCTTATTCCTTTTCCATGTGAATTAGTTTGACAGTTGCTCAGAATGAAGACATTGTTGAGCAGTTCCTCAAGGAAAATGCTTCTGCAGGTAGCGCAAATGATACTTTAAACTCCAATATGAGAGAGAGAGAGAAAAAAAAGGTTTCTTTCTTTTTCGCTTTCAGTCTTAATGGTATAAGTGAAATTGGCTTTTGGTCATACAGAACTGCAGGAAATAGAGGAAGCCGAAGGGTGGCCTTGTAAGAGTGGGAGGATAGCAAAGACTTTGCGGTTCGATCCCTTGACATCTCAAACTAGTGGACTTTTTGTCGCCAAGTTTACAAAACTGGCCACTTAATACAAGATAAATTTGATTTTTTTTTTAATTATTAGTCATGTATTCCTTCAATGTTGTGAACCCATTTCATCATTCCTTCAATAAATTTCCAAAGGGAAGCCTTCACCGATTTGCATTTCTTATATATTTTCCATATTTTCTAAATTGCTAAAATCTGCACTTGAAAAGAATAATTCAAAAGAAATCCCAGAATGTATCTTGTCCAAGAAATGGTACAAGATACATCAATGACAATAATAGAAAGGGAAATTTTATCAGGCCTCTGGCCCTACAGCCGTCAGTAATGACATCAGGGCTTAGGCCACACTCTTTGGGCCATTTTTAGTTTTTACTCCCATCTGAAAACAGGCCCTTCGGTCCAAATTTCAAAATTCCGGTAAATTTGAGGAGCCGTTAAACGATGACAACCGCCATTAGCGAGATCACAGCTCCTCTCAGTAAGATATTCAACTCTGTTTCTTTCTATCTATTTTCCTTCATTTTCTTACATTTTCTTTTATTTTCCTTCCCATCCAACTAAATGATACGCAGTTCAGAAGTCTCGGTCAAAGTCCAGCCAAATCCATACCGATGCCTCTGGTTCACTACCGCCGGCGTCGCCGGACGATACCGAGAACTCTCCGATCGAGCAAGTGGCCCTCACGGTCCCTACCACGGACGATCCATCCCTTCCGGCTCTCACATTTCGCACGTGGGTTTTAGGCATTCTAGCTTGCATCCTCCTCTCCTTCCTCAACCAATTCTTTTGGTACCGTCGGGAACCTCTCTCCATATCCTCCATATGCGCCCAGATAGCGGTGGTTCCTCTCGGCCACTTCATGGCGTCAACGGTCACCGACAGAATCTTCTTCAAAGGTCGGAAATTGGAGTTTACTCTTAATCCCGGTCCATTTAACGTTAAGGAACACGTGCTCATTACGATCTTCGCCAATTCCGGAGCAGGGAGTGTGTACGCGATTCATTTAGTCAGCTCCGTGAAGATTTTTTACAAGAAGAACATGCCATTTCTAGTGGCGTTGCTGGTAGTGTTTACCACGCAGGTGCTGGGATTTGGCTGGGCTGGCGTCTTCCGTCGCTACTTGGTGGAGCCGGCCGCCATGTGGTGGCCGCAGAATCTGGTCCAGGTTTCTCTCTTCAGGTAAGCTTGCGTGTCTCTGATAGTTGATTACGATTGATCAAATAGTCAAAGTTTCTTCCAATGAATGGTTTTGCCATGTCATTTTCATTAATTTTGTCCTTGTATCAATAATTCTAATTAATAATTTAGATTCCGAATCAAAACAGAGATTCTCTGAATGAAACTATTGCCTTTTTTGTTTTTACTAGTATGTATTACATTTTTACAGGGCATTACACGAGAAAGAGGAGAGAGCAAAAGGAAGATTGACGCGAAACCAGTTTTTCATCATAGCATTCATTTGCAGCTTGGCTTACTATGTATTTCCAGGCTACCTTTTCCCAGTTTTGACTTCCCTGTCATGGCTATGCTGGGTATTCCCAACTTCCATCCTAGCCCATCAATTGGGTTCAGGACTTCAAGGCCTGGGAATTGGTGCTATTGGACTTGACTGGTCCAGCATATCGGCTTATCTTGGAAGTCCTCTTGCCAGCCCTTGGTTTGCAACTGTTAACATTGCTGCTGGTTTTGCTCTTATTATGTATATCATCACCCCCATTGCTTATTGGCTCAATCTCTTCAAGGCTAAGAACTTCCCAATATTCTCAGATAGCTTGTTTACTTCTACCGGCCAGAGTTACAATGTTTCAGCTATTATAGACTCCAACTTCCACATTGACATGGAGGCATATGAGCGTGAGGGCCCTCTTTATATCAGCACCTTATTTGCTATATCTTATGGTGTTAATTTTGCTTGTTTGGCATCCACTGTTGTTCATGTTATTCTCTTTCATGGGAGGTAAGTAAGTTGGTATTGCCAACTGAAGTGAACCATTATTATCTGCTGTGGTTGTGTTCAGTTAGTCTTAAGTCACTTGTCTTAATGGTTTAGGGAAATATGGAACTTAAGCAAGTCTGCCTTCCAAGAAAAGAAGATGGATGTGCATACCAAGCTCATGAGAAAATACGAGCAAGTACCAGAATGGTGGTTTGTGTGCATCCTTGTAGTGAACATTGCAGCAACCATTTTTACATGCCAGTATTATAATGACCAACTGCAGCTGCCATGGTGGGGTGTTTTGTTAGCTTGTGGTCTAGCCATATTTTTCACTCTTCCTGTTGGAGTTATTACTGCCACAACAAATCAGGTCATAACTTACAGTCTTCTTTACCAGAAATATTGTATGTTTGATTTGCTATGAAAATCCAAGATTGGTACAAGTTGGATACTTATGTGCTTCTTCTTTTTCAGTATTAATTTGATTTATGTCAGTATTCTGACATTGATAGAATTTTCTTTCGCAGACGCCAGGTTTGAATGTGATTACAGAATATATCATTGGGTATATATACCCAGGGTACCCTGTTGCTAATATGTGCTTTAAGGTTTATGGCTACATAAGTATGAAACAAGGGATCACCTTTCTGCAAGACTTCAAACTTGGCCATTACATGAAGATTCCTCCTAAAGCCATGTTCATAGCTCAGGTTTACTTCCTCATGATTCTCTTCCTTGTGAAGAACCCAAAAGGAAAGTAGTTCTTCAATTTTTAATATTTTAAGGTGATTTTCTTAATTTCTCATCAGGTAGGAGGTACAATAATAGCAGCAATTGCGCATTTAGGAACAGCATGGTGGCTTATGGATACAGTTCCAGACATTTGCAACAGAGAATTGCTTCCTCCTGATAGCCCGTGGACCTGTCCTGGTGATCATGTGTTCTATGATGCCTCTGTTATCTGGGGATTGATTGGACCTCGCAGGATTTTTGGTGATCTTGGTCACTACTCTGCCATAAACTGGTTCTTCTTAGCTGGGGCTATAGCTCCTGTCCTTGTTTGGCTTGCAACTAAGGCTTTCCCAAACAAGCCATGGATTAAACTTATTAATATGCCTGTGCTCTTGGGTGCCACTGTTAACATGCCACCGGCTACTGCTGTAAACTACACCAGTTGGGTTCTTATTGGATTTGCATCTGGTTTCGTTGCTTACAGATACTATCGAGGCTGGTGGAGTCGCCATAACTATGTGCTCTCGGGAGCACTTGATGCTGGATTGGCCTTCATGGGGGTATTGTTATACTTGTGCTTGGGGATGGAAGATGTGAGCCTTAAGTGGTGGGGGAGTGACCCTGATAGATGTCCTTTGGCCTCGTGCCCTACCGCCCCAGGAATCGTAGTTGAAGGCTGCCCTGTTTTCTGAGTGAAGCAAGTATTACACAAAGCTTTCATCCTGTATCATTTCTATGATTCTCTCTGTCCATATCTCCATTCCATAATTGTTAAAGGAAATTGCAACAAATGACCATTTTTTCTAGTCTGGGAATTACACCAAAAATTTTATATAGATAAAACATTAAAATGGTTTAATTTGGATCATAGATAACACAGTAAAGGTAATTTTTGTAGTTATCTCTTTATTACATGCTCGACGAAATTGCCTTTGCAATGATTTGAGGGCTCATAGTGATGAAAATACCTAAAGTGGATTGCCTTAATCCTGGGGATTCCGTCTGTATAAAATGTTTGGCTAGGATACTTTCATTCTTATCTTTCTGGCTGATTTTGACATGCCAAATTTGTTTATTCTTCTCTTCCTAATCAACTTGAGCCGCCAACTACTAGATAACATTATTATATTTCATTTATTTATATCATAATTCAATTTATTAAACATATATTTGTCATCTTATAACTCGAATGAATAATTAAAAGAAACATAATTGATGTTTCCACCTGTTAAAACTCAAAAACTTGCCATATTTTTATTTTAGTAGGCCCTACTAAAAGGCTGACAGCTTCATTTCCTTTTGCTCTTTCATTTTGCTACTTCTTTGACCTTGAAAAAAACCTTCCTGGTTCTGGTCCTGGGATTATGAAACCATGGTCCAACAATAAACCGGTTGTTTTTCAGAATTTGCATTACCATAGCTATAAATAGCAATGGCCAATATTTTCCATAAAGCTCATACTTCAGCAAAAATTTCTTGATTATCTCTTTTCTTTCTTTGATTCTTTACCGATATGGGTCCTCTGTTTTCAACTACTTCTGCTGGAAAATGGCTAGGATTGGTCACGGCTATTTGGGTTCAGGCAATTTGTGGCAACAATTACACATTTGCCAATTACTCTGATGCATTAAAATCACTAATGGCTCTTACTCAGCTGCAACTCAACAATCTTTCTGTTGCAAAAGATGTTGGCAAGGCTTTTGGACTTGTTTCTGGCTTTGCTTCTGATTGTTTGCCACCATCTGTTTTACTCATCATTGGATCACTTGAAGGGTTAATAGGATATGGAGTTCAATGGCTTGTTGTTAGCCAGAGAATCAGCCCTCTTCCTTACTGGCAGGTAAAACAGTTAAAAAAATTAACTTTTTGCCTTAATTTGGAATGATCTAACTTGATTTGGATTGTTTTCACTATTGCAGATGTGCATATTTCTTTGTCTAGGAGGTAACAGTACAACTTGGATGAACACAGCAGTTCTAGTTACTTGCATGAGAAACTTTCACAAAAATCGCGGTCCGGTCTCAGGTATTCTTAAGGGTTATCTTGGACTCAGCACTGCAATTTTCACAGATATTTGCACAGCTCTCTTTTCTTCTGACCCTTCTGCATTTCTCCTCATTCTCGCCGTTGTTCCTGCCATTGTTTGCCTCACTGCTGTCTTTTTCCTCCATGAAACCACGCCGGCTTCAAGGCCAAGTGAATTACAGAAAGAAACACAATATTTCCATATTTTCAATACCATTGCTATCATATTAGCCGTCTATCTCTTGGCCTTTGATATAACTGGAAGTCATGGCCAGATTTTGTCACTGATATTTGCAATAGGACTACTTTTCCTCCTTGTTTCTCCTTTAGGTGTCCCATTATACTCAATTCTGTTTAAACCAAGGTCAAATTCTGATATTGAGCAACCAATCAAAGAGCCATTGCTTGTGAACCAATCAGACAAGCCAGAGACAACAACAAATGAAGGTGTTAAGCTGGAAAATCTTGAAAGAAAACGACCATTGATTGGGGAAGATCATACAATCATTGAGATGATACAAACATTTGACTTCTGGATATTGTTTGTCTCATTTCTTTGCGGTGTTGGGACAGGAATGTGTGTAATGAACAACATGGGACAAATGGGGCTTGCTCTTGGTTACTCTGATGTTTCCATTTTTGTGTCACTTACTAGCATTTGGGGTTTCTTTGGACGCATTGCTTCTGGTCTAATATCAGAATACTATATCTGGTAATAATTAAACCTTTCCTCCTTTGAAATAATCATCAAACTTCCATAAACTTGCCATGAACTAACCCCATGAAAACATTTTTGATTTCTGCAGGAAATCTGGGACTCCAAGACCTATATGGAATGCAGCTTCTCAAGTTCTAATGGCGATTGGATATGTCATAATGGCATTTGCATTGCCAGGATCACTATATATAGGCTCAATTCTGGTTGGAATTTGCTATGGGGTTCGGCTGACAATCACAGTCCCGGTTGCTTCAGAACTATTTGGGCTGAAATATTATGGTCTTTTATACAACATTCTCATTCTCAACCTTCCATTGGGATCCTTTCTATTCTCTGGCCTTCTTGCTGGTTATTTATATGATGCTCAAGCCACTGTAAATGCTGATGGAGGCAACACCTGCATTGGGGCTCATTGTTACTTTCTTGTCTTTCTCATCATGGCTGTAACATGTGTCCTAGGTTTGGCTTTGGACATGTTGTTAGCTGTCAGAACAAGAAATATCTATGCCAAGATTCATGAGAGCAAAATGTCCATTGCTGCTACAAGTAGTGCAGAACATTCATCATCATTGAAATGATGAGCAATTTTAACTTTGTATATACTTTTCTTTTTGAAGTTTTGATTCCCTTCTTCCTCTGTAAAGAGTAGATTGTATTATTGTCTTGGGATTTTAATTACCAAATAAAACTTGATTTGTTTTTTGATTAAAGAAATCTGGGTTCATCTCCAAATGATAATTTCATTGACAAATGACAAGTATTATAAATAGTAAGTCATTTAGAAATAAATTTTTTTAATAATAATAATATTGTTTATTGAAAAGTAAAATCAAAAGCTTATTTGAATACCCAATTTCTAAATAACAACAATAATATTGCCAAAAAAAAAACAACAATAATAACTTATTCATACTGAAAATTGAAATTGGGATTATATCTTAAATATAAAAAAAGAAATTATATCTTGTCTTGATATTTAATTTCAAAATTCACAATCTGGGCACCATAATGTAATAAGTCATAAGAAATAGTTTTTTTTTTTTTTTTTTTGCATAAATGTAATAAGAAATATCGTCTCCTTTTAAAGTTAAAAGCCGTCTCTCAGACCTTGTCTTACTAAGGAAATCAAACTGAAGAACAAAATGGAAACTAACAAGAATAACAGTTCAAATTCAAAGCCTTCAGCTTCTTCACTGAGATGGGGAATTCTTCGGCGAGCTCTTCTTCACCGCGCCAAAAACCCAGGTACCCCTCCCTTCAATCCATTGATTTGTATTTTCAAAGTGGCAGTGTTTATTGGTTTCTGTTCTTAAATTCTTAATCATGTTGTAGAAGATGAGTCTGAATTGGGGATGAAGCGCATTTCCAGAAAAGCAGCCAAAGGATTCAACTTGATACCCTGCCAGCTCCTCCATCATGATCCCAACTCTAGAGATGCCCGACTCTGCTATACCTTGCCGATTCAAGGATCTCCTAAGCTTGTTTTAACGTTAGTTTTAATCTGTTATATTTCTTTTCTCGCTCCTTTGTTTTCTGGTTTTTATCAATTCTTTGCCTCATTTCTTTGAACACTTGGTGGAAATGAGCAGCTGATGAATCTGATTCTTTTAATTTACTAGTGAATTATCGTTGCTGATACTTATGAGAAGACTTTTTAATTGAAAAAGCTGTTTTTTGGAATGATTTGGATTCTCAAGAATCAATCTTTTATTTAATTCTATAGTTTAAAGGCGGTCCTTTAAAAGTTGTTCATTACTGAAGCTCAACATTCAGTGCAAGTGTGCTGACATTGGCATGTTTCATCGTTCTTTGAAATTTTATGCAGCCAGAGAGTGGATAACGATGTCGACCTTACTGATTTTGAGATTTGTAACAGATATAACATTGATAATACTGGACTTGTTTGTAAGTTCCCATCCACCCCTCCCCTGAATGGTTTGAGTTTCATATTACTATATCTCCTGAGTTGCAAATCTTTGAGAACTAAATGAAATGAAACACATTTTCCCTCTGATTCATCTTTGTTAGATCAGCTTTAGGGTTCTTGTGGAAATTTCAAGTGTGCTTTCAGTTGTTTTCTTTCTCACCTTTCTCATCTTATCCAGGTCAGTGGCCATCTGAAGATGTCCTTGCATATTTTTGCTTATCGCATGCAGACTTATTCAGGTTTGTAAGTAGAGCTACTCTCCTCCTATAGTTGCTTGAGCTTGAGAGCCAGCATGCTGAGGTTATTCAGTTGTCCTTTGCACTTGTTTGATGTCTCTGCATTGTTCTTCTAATATACTAGGTCTAAAAGAGTTATTGAGCTTGGATCAGGTTATGGCTTAGCTGGATTAGTCATTGCGGCTGCCACAGAGGCATTAGAAGTAGTGATATCAGATGGAAATCCTCAAGTGGTTGATTGTATCCTTTTGACTTTATCATTTATGCTAGTTTAATACTCAAATTCAAGGAAATTTAGAAGTTCTTTGTGTTTATTGCTTGATAACTTGATGGTCAATGTTTCTTGTTCCATGTAGCTTCATGCATCCTCATCTTGTAATCTCTTTTTAAAGGATATAGTATATGTTACTTAATGTGTATTTTAAAGTTACCTGTTTAGAAATAGGTCAGCATCCTTAGACATTTGGTTATAGAAACTCCATATATAGTAAACCATCCTTTTATGGCACATATTGAAGCTTTATATCAGCAAACAGCTGAATAATTATGACTGGAGCCTGATATGTGAATCATGGGGGTTAGTCCACAGTTACTGTACTTGCACAATTGCTACTGCATTTAATTGAATGGTCTAAAATGGATTGCAGTCATGCATGGATTTTGTGATGATGGACAAAATATTAAAGTTTAACAGCCTAATTGCTTGACGAGATCAAGCTTTTTTTAGCGTGGCCTTGCTTGATTCTTGGACTTCCAAATCTTCTAGCCTAATTGATTGATTGTTCATGATTTGAAAGTTTTTTGTCCTTTTATAATTGTGATTTAAGAAATTTTCTTGGATGCAGGGCATATTCAGGGTTATTCTGTGTAATGTTATTTGTGGAGGAAATTAATCTTCCTGTCCTCATTTTTTTTCCTTCTTATTCACTTTGCATTTATGCTTTGAGGTTCCTTAACATGAAGATATTCAGCACAATGTTAATATGAATTCTGAAGCATTTGGTGACACAACAGTAAAGTCCATGGAATTGCACTGGCATCAGAAAGAAATATCAGATCTCTCTCACACTTTTGATGTCATTGTTGCAAGTGATTGGTAATTCCTATTATCTGGTCATGTATTATCAACAGCACATGCATCATGCTCAATCTTTTATTTATGCATGAAAGAGAATCATAATTTGGATAGACTAGCCTTACCCCGTAGTATGTTAAAGTGCTTTCTGACTGGCAAATTATATCTTCTCTTTTACTATGGATAGAACCAGAGTGGTGGTCGCTGTCAGTCCAATCTCTGCGTGTACATGCCAGTCCACATCCATAGATTTTGCATGATTCAGACTCTTTCTTTCCTAGTCAAAAATTTTATAATTGATCAAGCAAGGCTATTGGAGTAAAACTTTATTATTTGTGCATTTTTACTGGTCTAGGGATGTCTGTATGTCTAAGTTTCCTTCACTAGTCGACGAAATGTACCTCTACATAAAAATACAGACACACACTTGCAAACACTGATGTAATTTTCTCACTTTCATGTTGTGCTTATCTTCTTTGTTATTCTTAGCTTGACGTCCTATTTTTGACAGCACCTTTTTCAAGGAATTCCACAAAGATCTTGCTCGAATAACTCAGCTCCTATTGAAAAATGTGGGACCTGCTGAAGCTATATTTTTCAGCCCTAAAAGAGGTAACTCATTGGATAAGTTTCTGGAGGAAATTGAAAACAATGGCTTGCATTTCAGCATAACAGAGACCTATGACACTGAAATCTGGAAACATCATCAGCGGTTCATGAATGGCGATGACTCCTGGCCCGGTTATGATAAAGATCATTGCTACCCGTTATTGATTAGAATTACACCATGAACAGTTTGCAGCTTGTATTCATCTCATCGTCTGCACATATTTTTGATATCTATGCATGATTCCTGGCGATTGATGCACGTTATGGGCAGAGTCATATGCAAGATACCCAGGTTCACATGTACATACACCCAATACTAAACTGAATTGCTATTTATTAAACATATTCTGTTTGGGAACATAAAGTGTACCTTGATATCATCTTTCTGATTTATCCTATCCTATCCATATTAGTGGTTTCCTTTTTAAATGTAACATTGAAGAGTGCTCTGAAACTTTCTATGGAATATTCCTTATCTCCCTTTGAGCAGCAAAGTTGCACTTTGAAAGGCTTTTTTGTTTATGTCAATTACTTAAAAGAAGACCCATCAACTCTCCAACTAAGGAGATAGATTAAACTACTTGATACTCCAGTAATGGACTAGGCAAGGCATGAATTGAAAACATGTTTTCTACATCCTTTAGACTTTATGTCCCACCTATAAACATCCTTTGTAACTAGAATCTTAATTGTTACGAAAGCACTACCCTTTTTTCCCTTTAATCTCCATTTATTTTGACTGAAATTGAAATGAGTCGAAAGATACTTCTTTCAAGTGACAAAGGCCATAGACATGTTTATTGTTTAGCAACTCCAGAATCGGTTCTAATGGTTTGGTTACAGACACAAACGTTTGAAACCCACAATGTTTTTATGCTTACAAAAGCCCAAAAATGGACACTAAACCTTCAACTTGGAGTTGTAATAATGGCCCACCATTGCAATTTTCGGCAAAATGGGCCCACCCCATCCTTGAAAAAAAAAATGAAAAATCCACCTTCCATGGAGGAGCTTGTTGCTTTCAAGTCTTTATTTAAGCACCGTTGGCAGTGGATTCTGGTTACTGCTAATCTATATAATCTTGATTCACATCACATGATTTTCTTACAAAGCTATCAAAAGATATGGTAATATTTGGCCAATACCAAAAAGTTGTTTTGTTTTGTTTCCCTTCTCTTCTGTTAATACTACTAAAAACAAGTTGGTTGAAAACAAAAATCATTTTCCACAGGAATGATAGTCCTTTGGGCGGCAATTTGGATCGCTACTTAATTTGGCTTCTTCACCTTTTATTTTGCCTTCTTTCTTGCTTAACAAACAACGATTGCCCCATAGCCTTTTCTTGCCAAAACACTTGCCCTACCATTTCACTCATTAATGTCAATTTGTTTATCCAAAAATAAGAACATTTTCATATCCTTTCACTTTGGCTTTCTAATCAAAACCTATGGCGACGTTTCACCACATATTTCTTCTTCTTTCCTCCCAAACAAACAAAAATAAAAATTGAGGAAATGCAAGAAAGATTGATGATTACTTAATTAGTTGTCATCTCTTTCTTCTTTTGGTTCTATGGACAAAGTCTCATTTCATTATGTGAATACAAATTTTAATTATTTTGCAGAAATTTTGAAAAGATTTAAAGAGACAATGCCATCTTGTCATCATATATATGTAATATGTCAATTACAATGGGTTTTAGTCGATTGTGAAATATAATTTTTTTTGTCAAATCATTCATTTAATTATTATTGAAAAAATGAGATCATCATAATTAAAGGAAATCACTGATTATATCACATTGATTTGCCAATTGCCGATGTTACTATTATCTTTAACGAAAGGTTTACTATTACAATGATATAGTTAAAACGGAAAAGGAATTGGATGAATGATACTATATTCTTTTTTAAACAAAACCCAATGAACTTTCAAGATGCCACTAAGAACATGTTTCCCAGGCTGAGGAAATGTTCAAGATGTTAATGATTTGATTAAGAATTTGATATAAGTGGAATCTTTATCTTATATACATCATCAAGAAAATATCTTTAATCCCATAATAAAAATATCTCCCTTTGATTTTTGCATTTACAGTTAACCATTAACTGTCTTTCCTTAAACCTTTTGATTCTGCCAAGCTGTGTGGAAAGTTAACTAACAGCATAGCCCCAACTGTATGTCTTTTCCCAGAAAAGAAAAAAGAAAATTCTGCAAATTGGGTTTTGCTTGCACATTCATTATTTTCACATTGGGACTATTGGAGTAAAGTTTTCCAAAAACAGTACTACTACTCTCTTTAATGGAGGAAAGAAGATCATAAAAGCAAAATTATATATGAAAATCCCATTTTCACCATGGTTGATTAATAATCAAAAGACTCAGAATTCATATTAAAAGCATGCACTTTTTCTTTTTAAGTAATCCCATTTTGAGAAAAGAGGAATCATGCACGATAAGTCACAAAGAGTTACTTCCTTTAGGCTTTTTTTTAAGAGACATGACTCTTTCACTTTAGTTCAGAAACCGTAAAAATTCAATCCAAAAAGCAGAAGAAAAGGATTAATATGAAAAAAAAAAGAAGAAGACCATATTCTATTTCTGAAACAAAATAATTTTCTTTTATACATATCAATACGTGTATTTAAGCATAAAATATGCATGATTTGGAATATGGAAGTGGGGTTGTCTAAACTTTACAATCTGGAATTTGTCCTACTTTCTTTTTTTCTCTTCAAAAATTGAAAGACTACAATAACAGAAATGATAGGACAACAAAAATGGTGACAGTAAAGCCAAACTGGCTATGGGAAAACGGTTGGATTCTGGTTGAGTCTCCGGTGGCTAAATTTGCTAGCCATTGAGTGGCCAATTCAGCCGCCTGCATCGGATCCGGGCTTGACCCGGATTCATCTGTTGTTCCTGTTGTTTTTGGAGATGGATCCTTTGAAGATTTCAAACTGCAAAAAAATTATAAAATGCAACCATCAATTTTTAAGAACTTAATGAACCAAATAAGAAATGAAAAGAACAAATTGAATGAAATGAATGAAATTTTACCTTGGAACATTGGGACAGAAAGTGATAGTATAATCAGCTCCAGTGCAAGTGAAAGTGCTAGTGGCATCATCAAAAGCATAGCTATATGATTTGGGACAAGCTGACTTGAACACTTCTGAATACATGGATGGTTTACAAGCTGCCGGACTACTGTAAGCGCCACTACAACAATACTCCGGGTTGCCAAAGGCGTCACAGGCGCTCTTACAGGCGGCGCCGCCGTCGATTTTCAGTTCAGACGGGCATTTTTTGTTCAAATCCGTCACACAGCCTGTAGTGGCACACTCCCCTGACCCTCCACTTCCTTCAACAATCATAGGCAAATTATAGCCATCAACAAGACTCACATCGTAAAAGTCTTGTGACCCTGAGCCGAGTGTGAATTCGGCTAAGGTGGCTGGTGGAATGGCGCCGGCGCCGTTGCATTCCACTTCGCCGGAGCCGCAATCTCCTGTGGCGCATGAACCGTGGCCAGAGTCGTCGAAATTGCAGCCTGTTCTGCCCCAGAAACGACCTGCCCAGCCAGTAGGAGCTTGGAAAGAACGAGAGCTGCCTTTTGTGAGTTGAAAGCCTGTACTATCTAGTTTTGGACTTCCTGGATTGGCTAGAATCCCAGGCCATACTGTGTAATCGCATTTGTTGATGAATGTGAAGGTGGCAGCCGTTACACCTGCAAGAACAAACAAAACAGAGGAAACAGAGGGTCAGATTGGTTTACTTATGGAAAAGATTGAAACTTTACGAAAATGTGAACAACCCAGTTTCTTAAAAAGCATATACTTCCATTACCTTTAAGAAAAAAGAAGAGAATGAAGCTCTTTAACGTGAAAAAAGAATAGTGATCACAAGAGAACCGAGCCATGGGGACTACCCTCTGTTTTTCTTATAAAATGAGTGTTTCAATTCTCAAGTTTCTGTCTTCAATTGTTTATATAAAATGGAATGCTGTAATTGAATCAATTACAAACAAAAATTATATTAAGCAAAGATGAAAAGTCAAAGGCGGTGCAATTTAGGGTGTACAAAGGAAGAAAAAGAAGAAAGCAGAGTAGCCAAAACAGGGGTTCTGGCTAGGGTAGATGGCAAAAACAGAGGAAGAATGAAGAAAATGTTGTTTGAAACTACCACCCATAAAACTCTTACAGCCTTTTTCTCTCACAGGATTGAGCCTTCTCTCCTTTCCTTTTTGTGAGAAAAAGAGTGGATGGAAAGAAGGGCCTTGTTGAGTGGTGGTGCTGGGGGGAATCTAATAGCTGCTCTTCAATCCCTATTTATAGAGCCAAAACAAGCTTGAATAAACAATCTCAAGTCCAAGACATGCACTAGTAGACATGCTAAAATGACCACTTCTCTGTTTCTTCTTTTGCTTCTTTGGCCCCTCTTACCTACCAATTAGGCTCTCTGCTTTTTCTTTTTTTTCTTCTTTACTTTTCAATTAAAAATGTTACTCAATGAGAGTACAATTCCAGTTGTTATTACCAACAAGTTTATCATAAAAGTTGCTAATCAATTTTAGGAAAATACTTCTTTTTTTTTCTTTAATTTGAGGGGAAAAAAAATACTACTTTCACTATACATACTTTATGAGGCTTCATGGTCCACATTCACCAACCACTCATCTCTTATGCATGGCAAAATTCTGATTAGTGATTATTTTTATAATGATAATAATAATGTCAA
This sequence comes from Corchorus capsularis, assembly GCA_001974805.1. Lineage (NCBI taxonomy): Eukaryota > Viridiplantae > Streptophyta > Magnoliopsida > Malvales > Malvaceae > Corchorus > Corchorus capsularis. The sequence continues at coordinate 9,779 of AWWV01014564.1, read as the reverse complement.
ATATTATGGCATCATTAAAGACCATAAGAATAGAATCTTATAGTAAGCTATAGTATTTGTATGGCAAAGAAAAACATTGAAAATAATTTCACGGATATGATATAGAATAACAAAAAAGTGAAGGAATCATTTCTACTATAGTTAATGAAAATGAAGAATTACATGTAAAAAAAATACTTTTAGAAGGGAGATGTGATCTCAATTAGGACATAAACTATGAAAACAACATTTGAAAGTAATTTCTCCTATTTATTTGATGTAATAATAATTATGAACCAGGCAATAGAAAATGTGGACTCTTATCCTCTGTTCCAATGATAGCAAAAACCCTGTTCTCCCCTGCTGCTGTGGCAATGAACTATAGGGGCTTTGTTATAGTAGTATTTTAACTTCAATACCCAATTGTATTCATTTTGACAAAAACATCCCAATCTTCAATTATATTGTTTCCCTATTGCCTAACAATAACTTAAAATTGAGGTAACGGAGTTGGTTCTAGAATCCATCAAAAGGATAATGTTCCCCTGTCTAAATTAGTAAATTAGACGTCACACAATGGATTGAATCAAAATATAAAGAAGGTCAAATTTCATCAATATTATTATGAGATAATATAATTTGTTATTTGTGAATAATCAAAAGGTAAAAAAGAACGATTTTTTCTTTTGCTGATCGAGATTGTGAAGCTTTGATTGAGAAAGTAAAGAGTCGGATCACACACTAGACTGTCAAGCATCTTTCTTTTGCTGGGAGGCTTCAACTGGTACAGTCAGTGCTATTCAGTATACAAAATTTTTGGTGCCAGAGTTTTCTTCTTCCAAGTTCTGTGATCAAAAGGCTGAATCAATTATGCTCTTCTTTTTTCTGGAAAGGAAATGATGGTGGTTCTCATAGTGGTAGGGTGAGTTGGGATTGGATTTGTCATCCCAAATCTGAAGGAGGATTAGGTTTAAAGAATTTGGTAGTGTGGAACAAAGCTTGTGTTTTAAAGCACCTTTGGCGAATTTATATGAAGGCAGGCTCATTATGGATTGCTTGGATCTATAATTATGTGCTTAATGGAGACAATATCATGACAATACAAAGCCTGCAAAGATTCAGTTGAAACATTAAGAAGGTGCTTAAACTTCGAGATTTAGCTATGCAGTTTATTCTAAACAATGGAGATTGGAATTTTCCTACTGGTACATTTCTAACTTCAGCTGTTTATGATGCTTTAAGGCATAAGAACTCAAAAGTGGCTTGGCAAAGATTACTTTGGTACTCATATAATCTGCCGAAACATTCTGTGGTGACATGGATGGCTATTCTTGACAGACTTCCAACTAAGGATAGGCTCATTAGCTAGCATATTCAAGTTGATTCTCCTAATTGTGTTCTATGTGGATTGTGTCCTGAGTCAAGAGATCATATCTTTTTCTCTTGTGATTACTCTAAGTTGTTGTGGAAGCGTATTTTGTTAACTTGTAGACTTACAAGAGCTGTGAAAGATTGGCATGGTGAGTTGCATTGGGCTATTTCTCGCATTAAAGGCAAGTCTTTGTTTTCCTTGATCTTGAAACTTGCTTGGAATGCTTTCTGCTATATTGTTTGGTGTGAGAGAAATGCTAGAATTTTTCGAGGGTAAATGCAAACCGTTGATCAAGCCTTTTATGTTATTTGTGATGTCATTAGATATAGACTCAATGGTTTTTGTAATGTTGCTAAGGACTCCGTTAATTTGTTCTTTGTAATAGTTTGGGTCTCAAATTGAACTGGTAGTTGCTTTGCAACTTTGTCATTGTATTGGGTGATTTGAGGCAGTTCTTTTTCCTACCTTCTGGATGAATACATATTTATCAAAAAAAAAAAGAACGGTTTTTTCTCTAAATTATGAAATACTTTAATCGTAGATATTTCAATTTGGGTGAAGCGATATCAAAATGAAGATTTTTCTAAATAAAAATAGGGTCCATTAATGACTATACTTTGACCTACGCTTGACCACAAAATTTGAGCATATATTTTCGTATTGAGATATAGTATCATGATCGTATTAGCAGTATATTTTTATTTTATTTTTTAATCTATTTAAAAATGAAAGAAGGTAGTAATAGACAGGAGGGACCCAGGTGGAAGGTGGATAATTTGGCACCACGTGTCAAATACGTAGCACTGCGTGTCCACTAATAGCAAAGTGCGGTCTCTTGTATCAAAGTAGATTGAGATTCTCTTCTTCTTCGTTTCTTAATTCTTCTTCTTCTTCATCATCTCACCAATTATTGCATAAAATTCTCCAACCAACACGACCCATCACCCAAACCGTTTTCTAAGGCTTTAGCTTTATTTTTTTGGCCTTCGGACGACAACTATTTTGTAAGAAACGGCATTCTAAAACGTCGGAGTTTGTCGACAAACATTGATTGCTTTGGAAATAGGAGGCAAATCACATGGTAATTGAGTGGATGCTAATGCATTTCAACCAAAGTTGTTTTTTTATATTCTAGCATCATATTTCATGGGTCCCTTCTTAATAGCAAGCTCATCACATGAATTTGTATGAATATATATAGAATTATTATCTGATCCACCCTTAGTGGAGTTTAGGCACGTATGTGTGTAGAAGGGTGACATATGTTCCTTATTAGAGACTAAATTGAAAAATTAAAAATTTAATTAATTATGAAATTGGGTACTTGTCTAAGATTGAGTGTCAGAGAGAAAAAGTGAAGTATGAAAATCAATAGCTATTTTGCTCGGTCAAAAGTAAGGTTCCTAATCGTAGGTTCATTACATTCGTTGAGATTCATATCTTTCAGTTCAATCCTAAATTTCATTTTTCACTTTGTCAACCTTTTAGTTCGCTTGTGGAGTCTAAAAACTAGACTGACAATATATCAAATAATAACTCATATATATGGCAAAAAAACATTTAACTAGGTTTGAGATCTTACATTATAATTAGCAGGCTATTTGTAAGTTCAAAAATTTCACAAGACATCCAGATTTGAGACATTGGTCTATTTATAATTCTAAAAGATTTTATATAAAAGAATTCCTAAATTCGCACAATGAAATTCACGCTAGTCTTAAAGATGAGATAATCTACCTGGTTCCTTTATGCCGCCATCCTTTTTCTCATTCCTACCCAAATTATATTCTTAGTAATTATATATAACTAATAATAAATGGAATTTAATTTCGATGATAGTCAATTAGCCAAATTTTGATGGAAGACTACTTCTTTCCGAAGCATATCACATCCCAAAATTTTGTCCTCTTTTATAGTTCTTGGAATGCAAATCTTTGAAATGTACTTGTCTGACAGATCTCATGCATGGAACAGAAACATAAGTTAAGGAAAAGGCCTGGTCATAAATAAGAGGGTCTTTAGACTTTGAGCTCTTTGCATTGTCAGAGGTCCAATGAACAATCCCACATGGACAAATCTCTGATTGGGGCAATATATATATATATACCGACCGCAACAACTGTCCAATTATGATTGCAACTTCGTCATGGTGTTGCACATGGACATGGAAATTTTACTTATACCTGCAACTTCCGTCCAAGTTCGTTGGTTTTGGTTGTTCCATAATTTCCCATTTTCCTTTTCTAACAACAGCTTTAATATGGGATCCTTAACTTTTCTGCAGATTTTGCTTTGTCTTTCTTTTTTAGTGACATTAACTACTGTTATAGATAAGGGCCCCCTTTTTCGTCAACATGCAAGCCTAATAGTGCAGAGAATTCCATGTTCTGAAATCCATACATAATTATTTAAGATTAAAGTTTTTGATTTTAATTTAACATGCTCCAAATTTTATTTACAACAAGTTGTTGTAAAAGTCTATCAACATGGTCAAGTGAAAGTGGTGATGATGTGTACTAAACGCCAATATTTGTGATGTGAAAAAGAAAAACGTGAGAAAAAGACACGAGTTAACCAGTAATTCTATAATAATAATGATTTTTTGTCTTTAATCATCATCAATTAAGCGACCAAGCAATCAAAATTAAGCACTTATCAAGTGGGACGTCTAATCTAATCATCACTATATGTTGAAGTTGAACTCTGACTATTTATAGACGTTGCTTATGTTTTCTGATGTAAGAAAAATTAATTAACAGACCAAAATTAACGAGTTAATCGGGCAAATTAGACCTTGGACATGTGTTTTTCGATCCGATTAAGAAGATGGTTAATCTTAAAAACAATGTTAATTAATTAGTGAATTGAGATCTTTAATTATAATGATTATGATGATGATGATAACTTGATAAAAACTTATCAAAATAATTAAAAAAATTTCAACTGCGTATCAAATAGTATATATAAGGAGACTAAGGATGCCTTTACTTACTTCTATCAACATCTAGGGACCTCCATGGATGTGCGGTATGCCGTGTAGATAAGATTTTATACTTTTTTTTTCTTTTTTAAAAATTTTGGTTTAATTTCTGGAGAGGCATCATCGATCGTCGTCTGCCTTTTTCTCCATTGTTTCTTTCTGGAATCAATATCGTTTCTTTAATAAAGTTATGGTGTCATGCTTTTCCACTGTGTTGATTTTGATAGTAAAAAACATTCTTTCTGAAAAAGTTTGCTCGAATCTTTGTTTCTTAAGCTTCTTCCTGCTGGCTTTAAATTACTAATTCTTTTAATTTCCTTTTTATAATTTCTATGCTTTAAAGATTGTATTATATGAGTAATTATGAATTGAAAAGCAGAAAAGTGGGTTTCACACGGAACTTAACGTAATTAAACAGACAAATTTATATGAGGAAGAAAAAATGATGACAAATGACGAAGTTTTATTACAAAATATAGATCATAAAACTTTCCAGGTAACAGAAATGTTTATTAAAAAATGGAAGGTCAAAAGTGCAAAATGGAGAAGGAAAAAAGCAGTAATGTATAATATGCCAATACCCTTTAGTTTTGCCTTATCAAGATATGGTTTTTGGCTTGAAAGTGCCTTTTATCCGTTGCTTTTTTCAGAAATTTCTTAATTTATAACATAGCAATTTCATTTTTGTGTTACTTTTGTTCATTGTGTCTATCGTCTCCAAATTGTCTGCTCTGATCACAAATACTTTAGAGGATGAGATCACTTCACTTTAATTTTGGTTGAAAAATAAAAGGTTCATTGAACAACTTGATCAATATCTGATATAAAATTGCAGGGGAATTTGCAGGGAAATTAACTTGAAAACCCCACTTAGATTCATCCCATAGGTCAAATTATTATTTGTAAGAATTCTATTTAATTAATTTTAATGACATTATCCATTTACAGCCTTTCCTAGTATCTCAGACTACTTTTCTTGCCTAAATGACTGGAAAAGTTATAATGTCTTTTGACGAAATTGAGCTATACCTGCAAATGGCCTAATCAATTGTTACAAGATCATAAAAAGATTGGCTCTTTAATCTTTATATACACCTTGAATTCAACCAGACAACACATAAATACGTGTTTATGAGGTTGACATATATTGAATGGTCTTTTACAAAATTAGGTGAAACTTTAAAAAAAAAGGCGGTATAGTTTTGCTATTTATGTCTATGCTCTAGCAAAATTATATATGACTTTGAATTGGATCATGCAATAAGTGAAATATTGAGTCATGGATGTCAAGTTTTCAAACTATTTTTAAACCAAACAATTTTGAGACATTGAAACTATATCCTAATTGCAGCAACTTTAATTTCTAATTACTTATATGATACACCCGGAAAGATTCCGAAAATTATTGGAACTACTTTTTGATATATATTCTCTAATAATTTCAAAAAACAATGTGATTATTTCTTTGATATATTCCCTAATGATTCCAAAAAATTATTGGAATGACACATTTGAATGACAAGGATGCTTGACTCCTTCAATCCCCTCTAATATTCTTTTCTCACCTCATATATTGAAGAAACTCCCAAATAATAATCCTGTTTATTATTTCCCTGAAATCTCGAACACCCACGTTTTAAACATTAATTTTTATGTTTTTTTTTTTCTTTCATTTTTTGAGGAAAAAAGCAAAGAAAATAGATTATTGCAGGCCGGTGATTTTTTGTTTCTAGTGATCAGAAACTTGTGATGTATACATGCAAAAACCAGCCGGCCTAAACTACTTTTATTGGAATGGTCCATGCTTCCCTTTTGGATTGTCTATAGGGCTCGTCCACAAGCCTGATGTGAACTAGTTCTCTACATACCAACTTTGGGCCAGGCAGGTTTCCATCATCTCTTCACCAAAATTGGTGATGAATTTTGCATTGTGTCCAAATTCTTGGATAAAATTTTCGGGAAAGAAAGAAAATTACATCAAATATAATTATGATGGGAATTCTAATCTGAGTTTCAAATATATTTTTTGGATACTATGAAATAATTTTATTAAGAAACATGAGGTAATTAGTACAAGCAAATAGATAAAAGACATCATAAAGCTAAAATAGAGCATCAAAGAGGCTAAAAACACTAGCACCAAAAACTATTAAAGAATATATTCTGGACCACGATAATTGGACAATTTTCGAATGCTTGGCAAAAAAGGTGCACACTCGATGATAGTCAATCTGGAAATGAACCGAAACTTGTTGATGCTTCCACATCTCAATTGCATGCCATGGAGCTCAATGACCATAGCTACTTCCCTCTAATTGACACCTCTCTTCTTGTGCTGCAATTGGAGTTGTCTCAAATTTGATCCTCTTCTTGTCAACATTGTTACCCAATAAGCGATCGAGGGCCCAATCGATGCTCTGACTTCCTTTTCCCAATTTTCTTGATCGAGTATTTTGAATGGCCATTTTGTGGTTTTAGACTTCCCTGCTTCACCTGAAGAACACTTCCTTGGTTTCGGTAATGGTATGTGTGTTTTACAGCCAGAGTACCGTCTAATTTAGGTCCAAATTGGAGAATTTCGATTAACTTTTAAACGCAATTTGATGCACTTTAAATCTTTAAACTCGAATTAAGCAAGTTCGTAAAGGTTTAGACCTAAAATGGACATTTGACCTTGAAGAATTGTGGATCATATGAAATGTGTGGTTTCAAAATCAAAGTTCTACTCTACCAACTTTTTAATTATAAAGTTCAGATTAAGTACTAATAATTAACAACACATGTTTGTCATTTTAATTTATTGTAATTCCTATTCTAATAATCATTCACCTTAATTTCTTTTATCTTACTACTACATAAAATTACGAACTCAAAAATTCTAATTAGGAAATTTCATAAGTACCCTTAGTATTATAGTATACTAATTTTTTTAATAAGTATTCTTTTTAGTTATTTAACTTTTTTATTATTTTTTGAGATGATTCAACTTTTTTATTAATTATGGAAATATATTTTAAATCTAATATTTAAATTTATTAAATTATGAAAAGATATTAATAATCTACTATATATAAATGTAATTAATAGTTTACTTCTAATAATTATTTTTGATTATAATATATTTAACTATAATATTATAATATATAATCATGAAACTTTTCATTTTAATTATGTAAAGATATTGTAAATACAAAACATAATTAAAATAATTTACTCCCCATAATCATTTTAAATACTATTTATTTATAACTTATATTTATTTTAATTATATTTATTTCATGATTTTTGGCTAAAAACGCGTTCTCCGGAGTCCCGATTCAATTTTGCATGATTTTTGGAACAAAGACTCCTTGAAATATCTATATTCATCGAACCAAATCTCAGCAATATTGGATATAAGGATTTGTTTTTTCATGCATCTCAATCTTTTTACGATTTAATTACAAATTAATTCGAAAAAAATGGAAAAACGATATTAGAAACGTGAAAAGTTCGTCAATATTTTTGGCATTGAATTATATATTTTTTATGTTTCTTGTGGCAAAAAATTGAGAAAAAAATTTTCGGGTCAATTTTTAGCCAAAATTGTGTATTAACCATCACGGCTTTTGGCTAAAAAGTCATTCCGGAGCCCTGACTCAATTTTACAAGATTTTTGGTGTAAGAAATCCTTGAAATATATATATTCATCGAACCAAATCTCAGCAATATTGGATATTAGGATTTTTTTTCGAGCATCTTAATCTTATTTCGATTTAATTAGAAATTAATTCGGAAAAAAATGGAAAAACGATATTGGAAGCGTAAAAAGTCGTCAATATTTTTGGCATTGAATTATATATTTATTATTTGTATTGTGACAAAAAAAATTGAGAAAAAAAAATTTAGGGTAAAGTTTTTAGTCAAAAATTGTGTACTAACCATCACGGTTTTTGTGTTAAAACACGTTCTGGAGTCCCGACTCAATTTTGTATGATTTTTGGCGACAAGACTCCATGAAATATATATTTATTGAACCAAATCTTAGCAATATTGGATATAAGGATTTGTTATTTCGAGCATCTAAATCTTGTTTCGATTTAATTGGAAATTAATTCAGAAAAAAATGTAAAAATGATATTAGAAGCCTAAAAAATCCGTCAATATTCATGGCATTGAATTATATATTTTTTCTTTTTGTTGTGACAAAAAATTAAGAAAAAAAATTTTTTGTCAGTTTTTCGCCAAAATTGTGTACTAACCATCATGGTTTTTGGCTTAAAACGCGTTCTGGAGCCCCGGCTCAATTTTGTATGATTTTTGGCGAAAAGACTCCATGAAATATATATATATATATATATATTTATCGAACCAAATCTTAGCAATATTGGATATAAGGATTTGTTATTTCGAGCATCTAAATCTTGTTTCGATTTAATTGGAAATTAATTCGGGAAAAAAATGGAAAAACGATATTAGAAGCCTAAAAATTCCGTCAATATTTTTGGCATTGAATTATATATTTTTCTGTTTGTTGTGGCAAAAAATTAAGAATTTTTTTTAGGGGTCAGTTTTTAGCCAAAATTGTGTACTAACCATCACGATTTTTGACAAAAAAATTCGTTTCGGAGCACCGGCTCAATTTTACATGATTTTTGGTGTAAAAACTCCTTGAAATATCTATATTCATTGAACCAAATCTCAACAATATTGGATATCAGGATTTGTTTTTTCGATCATCTCAATTTTGTTTCGATTTAATTAAAAAATAATTCGGAAAAAAATGGAAAAACGATATTAGAAGCGTGAAAAGTCCGTCAATATATCTGTCAGTGAATTATATGCCGTTTCTGCGTATTGTGGCAAAAAATTGAGGAAAAAATTTTTTGGGTTAGTTTTTAGCCGAAATTGTGTTCTAACCATCACGGTTTTTGGCTAAAAATGCGTTCCGGAGCCCCGGCTTAATTTTGCATGATTTTTTGGCACAAACACTCCTTGAAATCCCTATACTCATCGAACCAAATATCAGCAATACTGGATATAAGGATTTGATTTTTTTTTGAGCATCTCAATTCGGTTTCGATTTCATTAGAAATTAATTATGAAAAAATNGGGAAAACAATATTAGAAATGTGAGAAGCCCTTTCAATATTTTTTGCATTGAGTTATATACATTTTTTTTAGTATGGTGGCAAAAATTGAAGGAAATTTTTCGGGTCAATTTTTGCAAAATTTTATCCGAAATGATGCAAAATTTTTTGCATCACGGTTTTTGACTAAAAACGCGTTCCAGGGCCCGGGCTCTGTTTTGCATGATTTTTTGTGTCAAGACTCATTGAAAAATATATATTCAACTAACTAAATCTCAGCCACAATGCCTTTATGAATTTATTTTTACGAGCATCTCAATCCGGTTTGATTTAATTAGAAAATAATTTGGGAAAAAAAAGAAGGAAAAAGCGATATTAG